>JAPYYV010028548.1:0-13056 GCA_030522625.1 Copidosoma aretas
ATTTTTTCTGCCCGTGGGCGAAAAGTACTTTCAAGGGCCCAAAGTGCGGCCAGAGGGCGAAAAGGCTCTGCTGCACTTTGGGCCCTAGGTAAGAAAAAGTGAATACAATTTTCCTGTATGATTATTATAATTCAATATTAATAAAAATTGAATTAATTACTTTTAATACACTGAAAAAAATTTATTTCCTAGCATGCCCGTCCTCTGCGTCTGAATTCAGATATGTGCGTTCCCTTACTCCACGTGCTTTCGAAAAAACAGCCCGAGAGCGAAACTCGGGACGAGAGGAGCAGAAAGAGAGGAAGAAGGGCAGCTCGTTGATTTTCCGTTTTCATATTCAATATTATCCGCTCGCCCCTGTCTCTTCCTCTCTCTCTCTCTCTCTCTCTCTCTCTCTCTCTCTCTCTCTCTCGCTCTTCTCGCATTGTATTCATTGAAAACGAGTCAACCGCACGCAAGATGAGGAGGCCGCGCGCAATAGCAGCAGCAGCAGTGAACGAGTAGGGGCTAGTCGGGTGCTGTATTAAAGGGAGCAGGGAAGGAAGGGGGTACATACTAACCGGGGGGATGGGAAGAGAGGAGAGACGGCTGCTGCAGGCTAATGCCGGCTGGTTGGCTACATGCCTACTTCCTCTCTCTCTCTCTCTCTCTCTCTCTCTCTCTCTCTCTCTCTCTCTCTCTTCCCTACTCCGACTAATGAAAGGAAACTCGGCTCGGCCCTATTCCACGCCGAGAGATTGCCTGGGCGCCCTTTCTACATCTCTCTTCCCTCTTTTGCTTTCTTTTACAAGGAGGAGTAAAAGGAGGAGGAGGAAGGCTTAAAGTCGATGCGTCCTCTTTAAAGCAAGAGAGTCTCACTCACCTCTTTCTCTCCACCACCATCATCATCATCATCATCATCATCATCTTCGTCGTTCCTCCTTCCCGCCCTCTCAGACATTGTTTCTCTCCTTGCTGTCGAGAGTACCCTTTTTCGGCGTGTCCTCCCTGCGCACTACTTTCAGTTAAGGATCTTTCAACACTGGCCAATGAATAAGGACAGGAGGGAGGAGAGGGGACTTTGAGCTTGTATCCCCGAGATAAGATGCCGTAGTTTGTGCGTAGGCCAGCGCATGATACAAAGAGACAAAGTTGGTTTCGGTTTCCTTTGATGAAAGATGATGGGCGCGAGACACAGGAGAGGGCCGCGCTCGCGAGTCTTTCGGGATCTTTGTCCGGTGGATGAGAGTGTTTTACATGGGAGAGTCCGTGCTTCTCTCTGTTTGGAAGATTTTGCCTTTCTGTACTTTTTTTTTTTTTTTTTTTCTTTCATTACTGTCCAGCGCGTAGCGCACGGCAACCGGCAGATTCCAAGACTCTCGGAAAGTTAATGTGAATGCCTTCAGAGGAAGGGGCTGAAGTGGGGGAGAAGGAAGGATGATACGAGGGTCGGTTGGAGAGGAGAAGGAAGAGGATGAGGAGTACGTATGCACACGTACTACGGAACGCGGAGTGCACGCAAATGAAACTTGTTAGCGAGTTGTTGAACTCGAGCTTTTGTTCCCATTGCTCGGGCTTGTCCAGGTGTACTCCTTCTGTTGCTGTAGTTTATTAAAATTAATTACGTGGTGCAGTGCGAGAGCGCGTACGTCTTACGCTGCGATTGGACCGTGGCTGGGATTTCGACGGGCTGGCCGAGTACGCTTGAGTTGATGGATGAAATGGTCAGCGCTATTCAATGCGGGGCATTAATTGAAATGTTTATTTGTATAACTAGGGGGCTCCGCCCCCTGCACGCTTCGCGCGCCAACCCCCAACTATTAACCAAACATTAATTTCCATTATTTTTCAAGAAAAATAAAATCATTACAGATCAAGAGTTATTCTGTCGACAGTCACGTGTAACTCATTCTTTTAGGAGAGAATTAAGTTGAGGACGTTAATGTAGTTAGAAATTTATGACCATCTGGTGAAGTTGGAAATAAGATGGATTTTGTGGGCCTCGAAGGTTTTTCAATAAAATGGTAGTTATCACCTTTTTGTAACTTGAGTGTATGGAAATATTTGCACTACAATGTTTGAATTACTGCTTGTTACGTGAAAAAACAAAATATTTTACCTATGCCAAATGTAATGTGAAGCACATGAACTATGTATTAATAATACATAAAAAGACAGAAAGTTTTAGAAGTGATTCATCATGAAAAGAATAAAAAAACACAATTAAGTAAACAAGTAGTTTCCGTACATTTAATACTAATTGCTTTATTAGGATGAGTAGCAAGAGCAAAGATACACGCCGCGATGGAGCTCAGTAGGAACTACAGGTGGGTGAGTAATCCGACAACACTGTTGACAGAAATTTCCATCAAGGTGCATAAATAGAAATGAAACATATTAGTTTTGTATTGGACTTACGATTCTAAAGTTTAATGATGAAGCAAAAATCTTTTTTTTTATTTAATTCAATGCATAATACGATGTTTGCAACTGATAATTGACGGATTATTGGTGAAAAATTCGACAATCATGCACACCTTACGATCAAAGACAGTATTTTCAGAATCATTTTATGGATTGCTTTACTCAAAACATAAAACATACTATCGATGTCAACTGATAATCAACTAAAATATGTCATATCTCGAGTGTACGCATGGAATTGTTTTAGAGATATATATTTATAAGATACTTTCCTCAATTGTGGATTCCCATATGTTGGAGTTATAGCGAAATGAGTTTCACAAATCTTGTGTATTAAATTATCAGCTTGACTTGTTGTAAGTATCTTAATCACCGTAATACCCAGATTCAGCATGATTTAGTACGAATCTTGCCATACTTTCAGTACTATTATAAACAAAACAAATAAGTTAAGAATTGCATGATCCTCTCCTTCTACGTAAGCATCACAATCGTACTCATAGCTTACCAACCAGCCGTGCATTTTGATCATTTTTCAAATATTACGATCTCAACAGATTTCTAGTGCTAAAGAGCAAGTAAAAGAAACTTCCAAAAACAAAGAATCTCGAAAATTTCTAAGTTCGAAATTCATGGGTACAGATAGTAATGTGCAAGAGTGGAACGTAGATTCGCAGAGCGAGCCATGACACAAAACTCAGCCATGCACGAGCTAGATACAACATATATATCCACAGCACCAATCCCAACGACAACTAAAAGAACGGAGGAGGGGGTTGCTATCGAAGGGCGGGGCGACCGCGGTGTTCTCCCCCACCCGTCAGAGAAAGATCGAAGGAGGGGGGAGGGTGAGGGTTGCCGTGGCAGTTCAGATAGTGGAGTCAGAGTGAGAGAGGGAGAAAGTTGGCAAGGGGGAGGGGGGTTGGGAAGTTGCGTGATCGGTACGTATAATAGTTAGCAAGGGTATATACGTAAGGGGGCCGAGCCTTGGTTGTGCGCGCGCCGAATCGCCGCGCGTTGCTTGCAGTGCTGGGGTTGTATGATCGACCAACTGCACTTCTCCCGACTAACGTGTTATACGAGCGTGTGTATAACCCACGGGGCGATACTGGCTTGTATGCGTACATCCAAGCATTAGATGCATGGGTCCGGGAATGCGCGCGTGTCCTTTGCCGGTGGCACTGCGGTATATATACACATGCACTGTACAGAGCGTACCGATTCCGGGATTCATTCGGATCGGGACCGGGAGAGGAAGAGGGAGATGAAGAGAGCTTAATCAATCTGCGCTCTGATCTCGGCCGCTATGTATAGATACAGCTCGCCTCTGCCATCGCTTCCTCCATTCAATGGGGTATCTATGGGATGAGATTCCACGGCAAAGCGTTAGGATGAATTCGCCGGCTGTTTGCTGCTCGCTTCGCTGGTGACTTGTTATGCATGTGGCTCGGATGTTTATTAGGTGGGGAACGAATGGACAGACAAGTATGTGTGTGGGTGAACGGTGCGATGTGGGAAATGAGTCGGTTTGACCACTGAGAGCGCCTGCGGTGTAATGAGCTTTGTCGACGTCAGAGGAATTTCAATTGAGCTTTGGGTGATGTAACGATGTCAAGTCTACCGTGATTGTTCGACTGCGTATTTATCGTGATAGTATGCAGTGAGTGGTGTAATTGTTACGTAGTCCCAAAAACGATAATTTGTTCGGGCAGACTAGACTAAATATGTCACTGAATGTAATAGACTTAATGATAAAACTTGTAAAAATGGCATCATCTTAATTCGATGACAGCAGAACCAATGATCATCATAAAAGAAAATATTAGGATGAAACTTTTGATCCTGATGAACGGTTTGGATACAACGGCCAAAAATATGTAGAAAAGTATTTAAGTTAGATTCGAATTTTTCTGCAATCTGGCCTTCTATAATCTAAAAATTTGTTTTTGTGTCTAAGATACTTCGACTTTTTTTCATCAGATTTCAGTCACTAAATTGTTTATTATAAGACTATGTCTACTCTTATTTTTACCTTGATGTCTCTGAACCTCCATCCCATTGTCTTTGTTTATGAAACTAGCTTTACATCTATGTCTCCAAACGATTTATTCCAATCGTATCTGTTTTGGTAATCATAAATCTATCTTATTGTCTAAGGCTCTATATGAAGTGTCTTATTATGTTTTTATGTGTCTTTATTTTGAATTCATTCTTTGTTATTTCTCTATTTCTAACTCTTCATTTTTGCTGTTCTTTTTTTGTCTTTTTGCATACGAGTCCATCCATTTATGCTTCATCTTTCAATTAATGTATCTCTGTGTTAGTGTTTAAGTTTCTGTACCTAAGTTTATTTCTTTACTAGTCAGACTGGATATTTTGAAATAAGCTCCATGACTTGCTCTCATCGTTTTCCATCCGAAAGTTAATGCCTCTTTATCTCTGTCTTTGCCTTGTATTTTTCTTCCTGTATCATGAGTCTTTTCATGGATTTGTGACTGTTACTGTAATTTAGTATATCTGGAATCTGGATCTACGTCTCCTTGTTCATAACTCGAGTTCTATCCTTCTATTTTCAATTATTTTGTTTTGTCTTCATCTCTAAATCTTCTGTTGTGACCTAGTTCGAATTTCTGTTGAAACTTTTTGGTTATTTATTCTTCTTATTATACTCAGTTTATGGTCTTTATTTGTCTGACTCTCCACCTTTTGTTGTCTTTCTATGTCTTTATTTGTGTATTTATATTTTGGTCTCATGACTAAATGCAAATACTTCTTTATCACCATATTTTTTCTTGCATTCTGTTATATATATGTACTCATGCCATTTGACTTTCCATCTCTCCATCGTCAAATTGGTGTGTCTTGAATTGTGTCCTTTGTCTCTTGCGCTTACAGAGTGGCTATGGTATTTAAGGTATCTAAGGCGGACCTTCCAAAGAACTACTATAAATTTTGCGAGGGGAGGCATGATACATGGGAAGCATAGGTGGGAAGGAAAGGAGATATATTAAATCCATTGAATATGATAACACAGGAATTTTAACTTATTTCGAGGGGAGTTGTGGTGCAACTAAAAAAAATATAGGGGGAGAGGGTGGTAGGGAAAGTAGGGGGGGGGGGGGGGCACATAAAGCCCAAAAAAAAGGGACATTTTCATGTTACGCTAAAAGTGGCGTAAAGCGGAAAGCGTATACATGACTTCTTCATATGGATGACATACAGTTGTTGACAGTAACAGAAGAAGACAGCTCACATAGGCCTCTTGATTAACTTACTTAACCTTTATAAGGTATCAACTATAGATAATTACTACTTCTAACTGTACAAAAGTACAGTATTTCGTTAATAGTTATTCATCACTAACGATTTTATCCATGTTTATGCATTTCTTATTTTACACTACTGTACTGATCTTTTCCTCAGCTTAGCAGATCTGCTCGATTTGGCTTTATAAGTTCAACACGTTTACTTGATGCCGCAGATTACGCTTTCCGCTGTCCGCTGTTTTCAGCGTAACGTTAAAATGTACCTTTAATCTCTATATCATGCATAGTTACAAGTGAGTTTAATTTTCAGGGTTCGCCAAAAATAACGGACCTAAATTTATGTATGTAAGTTGATAAGTTTCTGAAATTAAGTCATGTGTCGAAAAAGTTACGGAGTATTTTACGGAGTAGTTTTTACTGAACTGGTCTCTTCTATATCAGGATAAATCTTTACTATTATTTAACAAATAAAAAAGCTGCTAGATTACATTTTCGTCGTTGTAGTGTGGATTCGATGAGTAAGTACACGTATAGTTTAAATCAAGACTCCTAATGATGTATTTCACTATCAAAATTCTACTTCATAAAAACATCAATGGTCATTTAAATCACTGAAAAAAAGATTATGTGTATATTCTCCCTACACAATGAAAATCCAACATCACACAAATAGTTATTGATGCATGACAACATAAATAATCTAAAAATAGACGAGATAGCTCTTTCCATGAGTATTATTCTTCACAAGTTTTTTACTCCTTAAAATTACGTCACACCCTTTTAACACCCTTTCACAACCGCTTCATACATCACCGAATGTGCTTGATCAAGCACTTGATCTATCTATTTTCCAGCGCTAATCTTCAACATCGTAAGAGTGCAAACTCAATGTGCTCATCTCAATCACCTAGCTAATGTCACATCGACTGACTTGATAATGTGCTATACGCGTACTTCAAAATCCACAGGCGTAAAAAAGGCATAGTAAAGAGAAGTCTTTATGCGTTTGATCTTCAAGATGAAACTGATATGTGGTGTAGCGGTGATTCTGATGAAAAGGTATTTATTCAAGACTTTGTACAATATACATATACTCTTTTACGAATAAAATAATTTCACCAGATGTGTTGATAAAAGTCGTGTACACCGCTCTGACATTTATGATTTTGTTCAACTTTCTAATATTCTTTAATAATTGAAAAATTATTGCCAAATAGCGAAAATATGCAACGATTCGACATTTTTTTTAAACCATTGTTTCTATTTTGATGATCTCAATAGGTATACCTTCTCTTTTCTACATGTCTTTATGCAGTAGCTCATGTTTTTAATCATAACTACGTTCTCGAAATTATGTACAACACAATTGCAATCTCGTTGTGAGACAAAATGTCACTTACAGAGTGTTCCTGCGATGGATTCTAGATCTTTGAGTTTAATTTTGCCTCTATCATTAGGTCTCAAAACGCAATCTATAGTTTTACAAGTCAATCACACCATTTTACAGATCTTTATAGAGCCAAATCTTTGTTAAAGAACGAATGTCTCTTCGTACTTTGTATTGACAAACTTCAATGCTCCTGCCACCGTTTGTTGAATGAAATACTCGCGCGCCCTTCGGATAAACACGCAGTGTCAGCAAACGAGTACAAAACAAAGAAAATAATCTAAAAAAACCCCCAAGAAACTAGAAAAACAAAGCCCCCATCAACTGCAAAACGAAGAGCAAAGACAGGGGGAGGGAGCGATCGCGGGAGTGGGTAAGGAAGCTGACGGTCTAGCCGAGCAGGAGAGCGAGGGAGAGACGACGCAGGCAGCGGTAGTCGCGTTACTTCCGGCTGAGCGGTTAGCTCGCTGCGCTTGGCAGCTGCGGCGTTTACGGGGAAGCTAGGTAGAGGGGGGGGGGGGGGGGGCCCCCCCCACCCGCGCCCCCCCTCTCCGGGGGGGGGGGGGGGGGGGGGGGGGGGGGGGGGGGGGGGGGGGGGGGGCTCCGAACACCGGCGCGCCCTTTTTACACGCGCGTCGGCCGTAATCTGCGACGAGCGACAACGGCCCGTCGTATCGGCCGTGGCTCGCCCTATCTAATTCGATTAGCCCAAACGGCATTAAAACAATCCCATTGCGCCGGACCGGCCCTGCGATTCTTCGCGTCCACGGGGGATGGAGAGCTCTCGCATTATTACGCGACGGAGTTTGCTTTCGCGCGGAAGAGGGGTGGGGGCGGGGGTAGAGAGAGAGGCTTTTCGGCGCGTATGCGTAGGTGAGGGTTACGGGATAAAGACGGAGAGGAGGCAACGGGTGCGTTGAGCGACGTGGCTGTCGGGAATGCGGGTGGGAGGCGAGAAGAGGGAAAGGAGGGAGCGAAGAAGGATGCACGCCAGGCGCGGTTCCGCATAAGTGCGGGATCGCGAAATCCGCTTTCCGGCGCTTCGCGCCTGCCGCCCGACTCGCGCCGTAATCTCATATCTGGGATAAGTGGAAAAGAGTTGGGGGGAGGGAGGGAAAAGGATCGGTGGAAGTGGCAGGAGCTGCGATTTTTCAGATTGAAAATTAAGATGCTCTCATCGTTCTGGATGGATGTGTTGGCTTGAAGATTTAGTATTTTTTAGTTAGGAATGGGAATTCGTGATTCATGCTCTTGGATGCAATAGGTTTTGAGATTTAATATTTTTGTAAATAGAGTGGAGGGTTCTCGTAGCCGATTTTCACGCCCAAGTATTAAAGTTCGAGAGGTAGAAATCGAGTTTGGTACTAAGTGCGATAGGTGCAAGGTTGGCTTTCGACTCTTGTTGAAATTTCTATTGGTATCAATTACTGGTACAAAAATGTTTTTGATTATTAGAATGAATTAATATAATTGGCTGTCAATAGAGGAAATTTTTTTTAATGTTAGTTATAATATCGACAATATTTTGTTATATTCTTACAGTCTCTCCCGGATCTTTACTATAAACTTGAGAAGGTACCTAAATCACTTTCTTATGACAGTTATATTATTCTTATGGCACTTCTAAGCATTCTATAGCACCAGCATAACAATAATAATGAAACTGGATAAAGATATAAGAAAAGCCTATTAATGTTTTTGTTGAACGAAACTGATAAACGCAATCGAGATTTGAGAAGAAGTTATAATGATAAGTATAATCCGCTAACAATAATAAAAACCAACAATATAGAAATTGCACCATAACTTTGATCAATTAATTTTATTCGAGCTACTAATAAAATACACATTATTGAGAAATCGATTACGATATGTTAAAAAGAAAAGTCGGAGCGTTCACGGATACTCAAGATTATTTGTCTGTACTAAATAACCTAATATTAATTTACAACAATTGAAAATCGATATTCGCGTTAGACTCACAGTACCAGCATATTTATCCACACTTATTTGTCAAATTACCAGAAAAAAATGACATCTTCAATCTGCGAGTTTTTCTGTGTACGAATTCTTAGCTCCATTACAAGAACAAGATTCCTGCCCATAGCTGAACACATATATCTTGAGCTGCCGCTGTGTTCCCTCACGTCAAACGCAATACGGCTACCTTGCGATACGCCATTAGGCCCGTGAGTTATGAGCCAACTCCTGATACTCCAATAATCCAGCTATTGATCGATTTTACGTATAACAAATGTCATTGCGCGTATGCTCGTGTAGGCGTTTTAGATGTAGATGTTTCATGGCGTACAAGGAGTTTTGCGATTGATCTTACATTTGAGTGTCTGGAATATAAAAAAATAAAATTGTACTTGTCAGATAGGACTCCTACATTTGTTACTGTAACAAAAAGTGTTTCATAAAGTATATTTAATATAATTTTCGAAAATCAATCATTTGCGAATCTTCTCATTTATTGATAGAGTATATCATAGATTACATGAGAACATGTCTTACGTAGAGGATTCAAATGTATAATTCTACGATTTCTTGCTCATATTAATCGATCAATACTAGAATTCTACTAATAATCGATGGTTATGTTGGAAAAACATCATAAATATTGACAACAGTCTGCTGTTTAAAAATTTTTCGATTTCGCACGATTGAGAAAAATTCAAAGTCGATTCCCACTTGTAATTTTAGACGATATGATATTCAAACTCGTGTTGACATTGAATGGCATTAAGCAACGGGCAATATTCAAATATTGGTAAAGCTGCGTACAATTTAAAAAAACTGTATTGATGAATGATCGATGTAAGGATTGCGCGACAATATTTATAAAATCAAGGTACTAAAGTCACCTATCAACAACTAAAGTCTTAATAGTTGATTTCATAAATCATAAAATTGAAATATCTGTGTAACCTCGGACGATATTTAATCACTGAAAAAACCAAAGCTCAACTCCCTTCTACCAAACCACCGAGTTCCAACCCCGTCCAACAGCCTCGGACGATGATAATTCTGCGTCAAAAAAAAACTTCCGACAGCCGATCAAGTTCGACCAAGATTTCCGACACGCTCCTCGAGGCGGCCGGTCCAATCGACCGCAGAACGAACCCTCGCAAGACTCCGGATCGCTGCACGTCAGATACACACCTACCCCGGAAAAAAAGCGAAAGAAGAGAAAGAAAGATCCGTGCCAAGTCGGTGTGAAATTCGGGACAGCCCTTATTAAAGCTCACACCCTTATAATACCGCCGCTGCTGATTTTGAGCTCCTTCCCTCTGCGCGTACACCCATACATCGCGTCTCACTGTGTTTTCATCCCAGCCAATGTGGCTGCTGACTCATCCCCGCGCGCTGGATTATATATTCCATCTGTACACAGCAAACTGACACACACACACACACACACACACACACAAAATCGGGGCCATGCGCACGCTCTACCCAGCTAAAGAGATGCGTGAATGTGCGTGTCGCAGCCACGCGCCCGAGCTATGTAACTAAATTTAAAATTTTTACTTACTTCCAGGCTGCTGCTCACCCTCTCTCTCTCCTGCCCCTGGTCCCCCTACCCCACCGCCTCCTCTGTCATTACCCGCTGCAATCAGTGCCCTCGCGCTGTACCACCCGAACATCACGTGTCTGCCCGTACCCTGCTCGGTACGTCGGCTCCTGTCACAAGCACACACACCCGTTTTCGTGACCATGCGTGTACGCTCAAGCGTTCGACTCTCAAATGTGTGTGCTCAAGTTGTCCGTGTGCGTGTGATATTCGCGTCTATTTTTTTTTTTTTTTTTTTTCTGTTAACTTCTTTTTTGCTGCGTTGGCGGTGGGGGTCTCCTCGTGTCTCTCCTCTGTTAACTTCTGCTGTGCGGCAGCGGCGGTGGGCAACACACAGTGACTCTCCTCCTCCACGGTCCGCCCGACACCTCCGCGGTCTCTTTCCACTCCGGCTGCTTCATCCCCGTATAGATCTTTCGGATTGGCACGTAACCAGATTAACTGCGGGCGCTTGACAAATGGCCGGGTTCCCTGGTCACTGGAAACGAACGAAAAATCGCGCCGCGGGAGCTCGCTCCGATATTTATGTGCTTTTCACCCCGAGGGACGCGAAATCGCGCGGCCGTTTGAAAAACAACGTCAAAACTCGGTGGTGGCTGTTGCAGGGTATAGTTGTGGAAGCGTAGCTATTGGTAGTTAGGAGGAGATAGGACCGAGTAAAAATAGGAGTGATGTTGAGGTTAGCTTTGAGAAACGAATATTTGGATTTTATTTTGTTTTGTGACTGCAAATTTAAAGCGATGAAAGAGTACAGCGAGAAATTATACAGTGTGGCGGTCATAACCGAGTCGTGCAGTCGATGAAATCACATTTCGCGTATTGGACTTGGGAGCGAAGTTTTCGCGAAAAGTTCCGAGTCTCGAGCAAATCGGGAATATGCAAATGAACTTTTTGGCTTATGCAGATCGTTCGGCCCGGCGCTATGAATCACCGAGGGAATCTATCGCTCCGGTCCCGAGTTTACGCATTTCTTAAAATTTATCTTTGTCGCGGAACTAACTTCTGACTGCTAATGACACTTGCCTCTTTGTACTTTACAACTTTTGTTCGCCCAATAAATTTTATGTAGGCGCAAAAATATTGTACAAGTCGAAGAAGCGAACTGCCTAACTATTAAAATGTATGATTGCTGGACTTATGCGATTTCTTTAGCAAGAACAAAGTTCGAATAAGCGGCTTTAACGTTATCTTAATGGATGTGAAACTTGAAGTAAAAGATGGATTTATACTGATTTCCCTAAGAAGCATCAGATAAAAGTTTCTCATACAAGAAACTTCCTCAATACATAACTTAAAGTACCACATTTACTGGGGGTCTTCGAAATTATATGCCTGGCTTTAAGGAGGTTTAAGACGCAAATTTTTAAACAGGAATCTGTCTGATCGATAAAATATACAATTTGAGTAATATTACCATACTTTGCATTTTATAAATCACTATTACAGAAACACTAGATAAAGAATTAATCCATAGATTGGAAATAAGTTCTGGGTAAATATTGCAACGGCAATCCAAAGAATTTTGACCCAAAATATCGTCTTCCATTTTATCAGGATCATATTCAACCAGAAACTTTTTATACTGGAGTTGTAATATTATCTTAAAACTAATACCAGACAGTCAAGGAAGCCTCGACATAATGCCTTCGTATACTTGTATTTTGCACTCAACTCACATCAACAGTAGTATGACTTGAAAACTGTACTACATCGATAAGGCAGATTCCTGTTTCAAGATTCAAGTACACTCACTGTGGCTTGATTATTATAGTGAGAAACGTGGAGTTCACCAATGAGAGAGGTTATGTCATGGAACCAGCCAATAGGAATTTAATATTTGAATTTCGTCGTTTAAGAACTAAGTCACGGTGTGTGTAATACATCTTCTTAAATATCAGCATGGTAGTTTTAAAGCAAAAATATCCAAAATATTCATAGTGCATAATGTGTCGGTCGCACTGTGTATAGTGGAAGAATGTTTTCTTTTCGCTCAACACACACAACAAAAAACTAAGAATAAATTGTAATTTGAATAAAAAAAGTGACTCAGCACTATGCAGGTGTTTAGCAATCCAGCAATAAATAGTTCATATTTTAAAATAAACACCGAATCGTTTTACACGATCAACTTCGTCTTGATTTCACAATAAAAACTCGAAGCTAAATTACAAGTTCAGTACGAGAACGTAAAATATTACGCAGATTAATGCAATGACAGAATATGCCTTGCGCTAGTCTCCTTGAGATTTTACAGTGGAAATAAGATGCAAAGCAAGTTTTTCCCACATCGAGGAGGAGTAGGGTCGGACTTCCTTGTAGACATCAAGCCGACGAGCGGTCGCAAGCTTTTCGAACTTCCTTTGTCTCCCTGGCTAGACGACCTTTTTACAAGCGACGAGGAATAGTTTTTTTTTTTCAGTGAA
>JAPYYV010028551.1:0-12230 GCA_030522625.1 Copidosoma aretas
TAATATGGTGTACCAGGAGTGCGATGTACAGGGTTGTAAAAATTGTGAAAGTGGGGTGATTGCTCAACTTATGATAGATATGAACCCAGTACTCGATGAGAGTATGTTTTAATTTTATACCTTTTTGGTTTTTTAATAAATGTATTAAATATATTTTCCGTCTCATTATTTACCCTCTCTGAAATCCCCTCCTTACTCCTAAACAAATTTAAAAAGCCCCCGCCAGACCTCGGCCGGTAAGCCGACCCTTGCAGGTCGGTAACCTCGCGCAAATGCCGGGGTCGGTGATCGGTAACGCACCTATTTTTAAATCTCGCGCCCGAATTTCCCGGGGGCCATATGGCATATGTATACTGTCTGCGAAAAACCGGGCCATCCGGAGGCCACGTCCACGGCGCCAGCCGTATGACATATATCTATGACTCTGTCTGGAAAAACCTCACCCTTACTACTTCGCGAGCTAAAACGTTAGTCATTAAACCCCCCAATTTAGTACTACCATAGACTGCATAATTTCAGGAGTGAGCGAAATTTTTTTAATGAACAGAAGCAAATCATTTACGATATATAAACTGATGTTGTGTTGTGCAAAAAAAAAGAGTCAACGAAAGCTCAGTCTGTTGACATAGCTGTTTATCCGATAGCGAGACAAGAGTTCGGGGCGACTCGAATGTAAGCATCGCTAGGCCATCAACATGTGTTGACGTGTGCTTTATTGAATCGTTTTTATTACTAACAAGAAAAGATACATCACGTATTAGGCACATCGCTTTTCGTCAACAAAAGTTTCTTTGAAGCAACGCCTAACTCTCTCGTCCCGCCACCAGCAATCATTACTCTTTATATTTTTGCGTACCCCAGAATGCGGTGGATCACGATCTTGCTCGCTACCAGTGCGATTATGTGTATCAACACTCGGCATGATGAAAACAAAGAAGCTCTTACCCTAACAAATGCTAATTAAAAGTACCTTGCCCAGGAAATCCTCTACATTACGACCAATATGCAGACTGACAGAACGTGAATAATCATGCAGGTTGGACGTGGGCGCAGTGTTTTGTTTTTACTAACGAGCGGTAGAAAGCAATCGTCTAGTATAACTATGTATATTAGTTACGCGAGTGCACACATTTGTTTATATTTCCACGGCAACGGAATACGATCGATACCAGTCCCTCGACATTTCGTGCAATGAGTGTCGTATCAGTAAAAGATTAACTGTTCTTATTTCGATAAATATTTGCAGTTTGCCTTTTTTCTGAAGTATTTTATTGTTGTAATTGCACTGTACATTTATATTATGTGATATACATTTGTAACACAAACGTTATGATACTGGTCAACTATATTTATTAGTCCTTTGGTAGAGTACATAATTGTAATTATAAAACTCATTTTAATCTGTAATAATAATCAATAGTATATAATAAGTTTCAATCATATTTTGATAAAACGGAATATTAATCAAAAATCGCCCGCGTAATATGGCCGCATTGTATATATGCCAGTCTCAAGCTCGGAATACGACACAGAGAGAGAGCGTGCTTCTTTTTAATTACTTACTTAATCAGAATTATTCTTAATTATGATTATGATTTTACGTTGGAATTTCAGAAAGTCTAGCGGTGTCGTTTTAAAGATATGATAATTGTAAGTGTGAACGTAATGCTGTTAGTATATGCTGTTAGTATATATGTAAAGAGTCCTCGATGGTATTCAGAGTCCTCGATGTTTTAGTGGTTAGCGTGCTAGCTTCAGAGCCTGACAAACTTAAGGCAAAACGGGTTCGATTCTTGTCGAAAAATTTTCGGGAATTCCGATTCTCGGACTTTTTCGGTGGGTAAAGTACCCGTGGCACCGAAAACACATTCTCCCCGATTCTAGCGGACCAACTGCAGTTTCTCCTGATGATGCCTGGACCTGGGGGGCAATCTCTCGTTGAGGAGGACGTCGGCGTGTCCGGACACTTGGTCGGCGGGTTCCCACTGGCAGTAGGCACTAAGCCAAATCCGTCGTGGGAGTCAGCAGCTGATCGACCGGGCCGATGGATCACCGGCGAGTCTCTTCCGGGGAGGGGGGGGGGGGGGGAACACCGGGGGCCGTTCCCCAGATCTATGAGTGAAATTCTTTCTTCGCTCATAATTATGTCTTAAGTCTGATGCCTGATCAGAATGTGTTTCTCTCTCTTCCGTCGGTCCTCAGGCTTGTTTTAACACCTCTATATTCCGAGCTTCGCCCTGATACATATAGTAGTGACCAGATTCCTCCTTTGGTCTGATCGATCATCGAACTTCGCCATTATTTCTCATCTTTCCACGATTTCTCTGCTTCTATCTCTTTTTTCCTGTTTCAACAGCTATATCAGAGTAATAGTCCATCGGACTGGCTCTCTATTGGGGAGGATGGTTTTAGTCGGTAGGCGCCCGTGATGATTAGCATCACGTAGTGTTATGACACTTTAAGCCAGGGTAAATCTGACACAACCTCTACTACGCTAGCCATGTGTGCACGTAGAGGATTCTTTAGAAAATCTCCTTTCCGATATCAAAAAAAAAAAAAAAAAAAAAAAGTATATCTGTAAGTAAAACATTATACACTACTTTAATTTTCAAGCATTACTTTTCACATCTTTTACCAGATTTTCACGTTTCCTATACCAATATAAATTTGTTCACATACTTTTATAGAATAATATAGCCAGCAAAATCTTCTTACTAAGATTATCTTTTAAGTCAGACTGTATGTTCAGAACGCCTATAACAGGTGCGATACACGAATCACAGTCAGTCTAGTGTATCGGGTTACTTGGTATTTATTGCTTGAGCTATAAATAATTTGTTCATGAATTCAAAACGCAGGCCTGGCTTCGAGTGTGTATGGGGTTATGATATTATTTGATGGTCATGTATACAATAAATATACATTTACATAGGTGAAGGGCTTGAACAGTAAAGTAAGGCTAGGTATTTTGCCTTCTTATACTCAGTATATAATGATGTATATTGTAGTCAGTTCACGCCCGACTGTTCAACGCACTGCATCCGTTAACGAGAGAGCCACGCGTGTTTTCCCTCTCTAGCAGAGCAGTCGTCCGCCATATAAATCAAGACCACCCTACTGTTCATTAACATCAACTTTATTTTACCTGTCCCTGCCAAACTCCATAACATTAGGTTATGGGCCCAGGATTCAGCAGTCAGAGTAACTAAAAGGATAAGTCGTGTTTTACTGAAGAGTCCGGTGAATAATTAGGGGAATAGTTAACGGGACGTGATAACTATCACACGTGGACGACAGCCATGAAGGCTTATCTTAAATTCGATGACCTCTGGAATACGATCGAGCCCGTAACGGAAAATGGCCAAGTGAACATTGGCGCAGCTAAGAATAGAAAGACTCAGGCAAAAATCTCGCTATTCATCGACAGCATACTATACACGCACATCGAGGGGGCGACGACGGCAAAAGCTATATGGGACAAGCTGAGTGTAACGTTCGCCGACGATGGTTTCATGCGTCGAGTAGGCTTGTTGAAAGAATTTATATCCACACGACTAGGAAATTGTATGTCGGTAGACGAGTACGTGCACAACCTTGTTATATGCGCGAACAAGCTAAAGGGAGCCAAAATGGCAGTCCCGGACGATTGGCTCACGATCATGCTATTAGCAGGTTTGCCTGAACGCTACGAGCCGATGATCATGACATTCGAGAGTAGTAGCCGAGACATCACCTCTGATATAGTTAAACCGAAATTGTTACAGGAAGTAAGTATGCATGAGGAGCGTGATACAAATGACCCTCAAGAGTATTTCGCTAAACGCAAGGCACTAAATTTTGGTGGCAAAGGTAAAGGCCCAGATGGTGACGCAAGGAGGTCAATGAAGCAAGTAAAGTGCTTCATTTGCAAAAAGCGTGACTATTACGCATGCGACTGCCGCAAGCCAAAAGAAAATACAAAGGCATGTAATGCGCAAGACACAGAAGGCCCCGACACAGACGAGGACTCGATTGCTGTGTGTGCCTACCGAATAGGTGAATCATCAAACATTAACGTCGAGTGGTTGATTGATTCTGGCATGTCTCATCGCATGGTTAAAAGTAAACAATACATGCTCAACTACACCGGCGGGCCACAACAAAAAATAACAGTGGCAGATCAAGGTGCGAGATGACTACTTTTGGCAAATGCCAAGTAGATCTCGCAGTTCAACGCAACGGTAAAAGCTGTGTACTTCATTTAGACAATGTGCTACATGTGCCGGGTGCCATGTCAAACTTCATATTAGTGGGAGTGCTAACAGACAAAGGCTTATCAGTCGAGTTCAAAGGCAATAAGTGTTTAGTTTACACGAGCGCACGCAAGCTTGTTTTTTCGAGAACTAAGTTGAGTAACAGAGTTTATAGCCTCGACTTAAACAGTATTACCAAGACCAAGGAGGCTGTGGCATCGGTGACACAAGTATCGCTAGTGTGCCTGGATGCAGGTTTGTGGCACCAGAGATAAGGTCATCTTAACTATCAGTATATGCAGATCCTTGTGAATAAAGCTGCCACTGGAATCAAGTTTGACAGTAAAAACAAATTGTATCAGATGCATAGAAGGAAAAACTGTAAAGATGACTTTTCCACTAACTCTAAAAAGAGAAAGTGTTAAACTTGGATTGGTGCACAGTGATCTGTGTCAGATGCCCGTTGCATCCAAGGATGGCGCGCGATATTGCCTTACGTTTTTGGACGATTTCTCGCGTGAACTCTTTATGTTTTTCGTGAAGTTTAAAAGTGATGTCCCAAAAAATATTAAATAATTTATTAAGTGTGTTGAGCGAGTGAGTGATTGTCAAGTCAAAACATTAAGAACCGACAATGAACGTGAGTACGTGAACGAGGAAGTTCAAGAGTTTTTGAGCGGTGCTGGAATCAAGCACGAGACCTCAATAGAATATAACCCTCAGCAAAATGGTCGTGCTGAGTGAGTCAATAGAATTTTTCTTGAAAAGGCGAGGTCCATGCTTTCTCAGGCTAAGCTTAGCGAAGATTACTAGGGAAAAGCTGTATCAACTGCGGCATATTTGCACAATCGCTCTCCCAAACGAACACTCCAGGGAAGAACTCCGAAAAAGCTGTGGCATGGAACTAAACTTGGCCTAGCTCATTTACGAGTATTTGGATGTAAAGCCTACGCACTTATAACGGAACAGTTCAGGAGTAAAATACAACCTAAAACCAAGGAATACATCATCGTCGGTTATAGTAATGAGCAAAAGGGGTATAGGCTGTGTAATCCAGTAATCAACAAGATCATTGTTGCTTGTGATGTAAAATTCATAGATACTGCACCACAAACAAGTGCTTCAGATGTATTTTTGCCAATTGCCGAACGAAATGAGGAGCATATTCCTGTGCAGACCCATAAAACGGACGTGGATCATAGTAACCAAGACGCTCAACAACTAGAAAAGGTGTCCAAGGAACCCCATGAAAGTCAATGGAGGCAGAGCAAAAGAAATCGCAACATGCCAACTCACCTCGAGGACTATATTGCTTATGAAGTAGTAGTCGAAGAGGGTAAACCCATATCTTACGAGGAAGCAACCCAATGCGTCAAGAAGGAGTAATATAACAGGGCCATACTAAATGAGTATAAGTCAATCATCGACAAACAATCGTGGACACTGACCGATTTACCTCCTAGCACTAACGTAATTGGAAGTAAATGGGTATACAAAAAAAAATCAATCAAGATGGTAAGCTGATCTATAAGGCAAGGCTTGCGGCGAAAGGATTCAACCAAGTACAAAGCCAAGACTATCAAAGTACTTACGCTTCAGTCGTTCGCCTGACGTCCTTAAGACTCTTGTTTGCTATTGCTGCTAAGTATAATCTATGTATTATAATTATTTTGATATAGAAACAGTTTTTTCACATGGTCGACTACAGGAGGAGGTTTATCTGCAGCAGCCTAAAGGATTTATAAACCAACAATATCCAGATCAATACTGCAAACTACACAAGGCTTCATATGGTCTGAAGCAAGGAAGTAGAGTCTGGAACCAGCATTTGCACAAGTTTTTCATCCATATGAACCTCAAGCAATCTTTGAACGGCACTTGTGTATTTTCATACTTCAGGCTCAAATATCATCATAGTAACTATTTTTGTTGATGATATACTTGTCTTTTTCAATGATCCAAAGTATTTGAAGATATTTAAAGGGCATCTTATCAGGAATTTAACACAAATGATTTCAGCCAGGTTAAAAAATTCCTAGGTGTAAATGTGAATTTAGATAAACAGAACCAAATAATTACATTGGATCAAAGTCCCTATATTGAATCAGTGTTGAAAAAGTTCAGAATATGCGATTCAACACCAACAGTTACGCCCCCCGCCGCCCCCCCCCCCCCCCCCCCCCCCCCCCCCCCCCCCCCCACGCCCCCCCAAAACTCGGTTTGTCGCCTGAAGAGGAGGAAGAACTACAAAAAACACCTTATCAGAATGCAGTTGGATGTTTGTTATACATCAGCCAATGCACACGACCAGATTTTTGCTTTGTAATAAGTGAAATAAGCAGGTTAAATAACGATTACACTGCAGGCCATTGGAAAATTGATAAGCATGTGCTGAGGTACTTATAAGGCACCATCCATCTAAGGTTCACCTTGCGGCAATTGAAGAGCTAAAAGGTTTTTGTGATGTCAGCTGGGCCAGCAACCCGAATGATCCTCGCTAAGTCACTGGCTATGTGTTCATGCTCCATGGAGGGGCGATTAGTTGGAGTTAAATAAGACAACCTACTACAGCTCTCTCGAGTACAGAGGCCGAATAAATGTCAATTAATGTGTGCGACTCAAGAAGCCTTGACAGACTGGCTCGAGAACTACAAATACAAGAGGATCAACCTATTGTCGTATATTGCGACCATAAAGGGGCAATAAACCTCAGCGAGAATGCCAACTACAGCCCAAGGACAAAACACATTGCGGATACGCATCACTTTTTCAAGGAGAAGATCGAAAACAAGAAGATTATTATTATCAACTTTACACCATCCAACAAAATGTTGGCTGATTCGTTAACTAAAAATGTTAACGCTATCTCAATTAAAGATTTTTGTTTAAAGGTTATACTCACGTGATTTTTTTTTTGTATTAAAGGTAAGTGTCAATTTTTTTTAAATAATACTTATGCTTTAAAATAAAAATTTTAATGGAGAGTAGCATAAGATTGTAATTTGTGAATTTTTCAATTTTTTGATTGTACAAAATATATGTATGTAATATTTATTGAGGGGGCATGATGTAGTTTGATAGTCATATATACAATAAATACATATACATATATTTTGATAGTCATGTATACAATATATATATATATATATATATATATACATATATCTTCCTATATTATATAGTCGTATGATATGAGGGTGAGTACTAGCTTCCCCCGCTGCCCCCACCTCCCCCCTTGAATAAGGTAAATTTCTTCTGTTTTTATTCTAAAAGAGAGCCCGAAAAATTTTGGGCTAGCTCCCCCCGCCCCACCCTCGCTCCCCCTAAGCTCCCCACCAGACTCCCCCCATCATGATTTACATCATGACTTATATACATAATTAACTACTATTACATGTATTAGGTTCAAAAGTTGAATATAGTTGTATGGTCTTATTATTATTATTATTATTATTGTATAAAGTTGTATATTTTTAGAGTGAGCACTAGCTCATCCCTCTCTCATACGCCTCCCCACCACCCCCCCTTACACATCGTCCTCTATTAAATGTTTTATTCTTTAAAGCGAGTAATAAATCTTATGTCTAAATTGTACAAAAAAGATTGAATAAGACATTATATTCTAAAAAAGTATAAAGCAAAAACATAATTTTATTACTCAAAAGAGTAATTGCATATAAATATCTTTTAACTATATTATATAATTTTTTTTTTTCAAGTAAATAGTATGTCCGGTCCTCTCTAATTAAGGTATTCATTACAATCCCCATTTTTTATACTTACCTACAGTAGGAATCAGCTTATGTAAACATAAGTTATTAAAAATAAATCATAAAATCCAATAAAAATAACACAATTATTATTTCAAATTTTTTATCTTTAAATTTTTTATCTTTTTTCATTTTTATTACATAATTTCATATGTATTTTCAAGTGTTCTCTTTCTAATATAAAAACGGAAATCAATAAAATTGACAGAGAAAAAAATACAGTTTATATTTAGTAATATTCGTTTTTATATACACTATCGCTCGCGTTATAAAAAAATGAAATAATAATAAAGAATAACGAGAGTATAATAGCAAATTAAATATATGTAGAAAAAAAACCTTAGTTTCACTTTCCTTTTAAGAATCTACAACAGCAAACTTAACAACCTACTATATTTTATACTGCTCGAAACAAGTAAATAAGAGAAATCAAAACTGTCCGCGGAATTTTCCGAATGTTATTAAAGAAAATTAGGGCAGCTTAAAAAACTCTCCTATATTGCTGGTTAAGTCGAAATCGTATACGGTAGATAAGTGATATAAAAAACATGATGTAAAAAATATACGGTGTCTTTCAAAGCAGCTATTTTGAGAGCCAATGACAGGGCTGCCATGTTTTTCGTAATATTAAATCAATTGTAACGAGTGGATTATTCAATATTCAAGTTTGCAATGTTAATAAATAGGCTTAGATATTGGTTAAATATTTCTGGGCAAGCTAGTGATTGGTTGCTTTCAATATACTAGCACACATTTTTTTATATATAATATTATAGAAGCCATGACAATAAGTAGAGACAGCTGATCAAAAGAACATAAGTAAGTGTGTTCTTAGTCGCACGGAGTCCTTATATATAATAAGTGATCAGATACAGCACATGTAATTGCTGATTGGTCGATAATCAGTTTATTTCAAAATGATCTGGTTTATCTAAAATAGTCATCTTTACTAACAGAATAACAATCATGCGTAATATTGGAGTAAGATAGAGTATACCACAAGGGACGTATGCACGAAAAGCAATAGTTATGCAAAAAAGTGTTTGTTTGAATTTTATAGTAAAAATATATTATTGATGATCAGAGGTTATAAAATGAGCCGTAAAAATAATACCACAAAAAAAAACATGATATAGAAAGTCTTGACTTATAACGAGTATTTGTTTTCAGCACACCATAAACGCTACTATAAGTCATCGGTAAATAAAGGTATTTACTGTCAGTAGAAAAACCAAAAAGGGCTTATGATGCGTTTTATTCATAATGTTTACATTAAGATTTTTAATAATATTCAAAAAGACTTCGTTTCTTAACAAATACTAATTATACTATTTAAATTTTTTCAATTTTCTTTAGTTATTTAAAAAAAATTATTGTCCTAAAACTCATACCTTTTTGAGAAATGATATTTGTTTAGAGTTTAATGTTATACTGTTTATATCTTTAATACATCTTTTATAAAATAAAATTACAATAAATATGAGTATCAAACAAAATGTAAAAAGAATACCTGTACAAAATTAGTAAATTACTTTAATGTACCAAATTTTAAGTCTGTAATACATTTTTTAAATTTCATTTACAAATTTAACAATACGTCTAGTATACAAAATTTTGTTCATAATAATCAAACATTGGAATTTCCGCAGTCAAAATATTCTAAACAGCAGGGAGTCTCTTTAGCTGAACAAACAATCATATAATCATAAAAAATTATAAAAGCTTTTCAATTAGAATGGTGATAATTGTATAACATGTGTAAATAGTGCTCACAACATGTGAAGAGCATAAATGCATTCAATCGACGGAATTATTGTACTGATACAAGTATATATATATATACAATCTAAAGTGATATAGATGTAATAAAATTTATTCAAAGTCTGATTATTTTTAATATGTTCGTTATAGCTTTTATAGTTGTTCTATAAGTATTTAAAGTAATGATAATTATAAAACAAGAGCCAATGAGTTAACCTAAAAAGAAAAGGTATAATATTTGTTTTACATAAATGCACTCGGTAATATGTGCTAAGTTAAGGTTGATTATTTGTTATCTAAAATCATAATCCATCACGTCTGTGTATCTGTCTGAAGTCCTAGCCCAAGCAATTGTTTTTTTTTAATGTTCTACTATTTTTTAAATTAAAATTTTTTTTAAACAACTATTGTAAATAAAGCATTTAAAAAAAAAAATTAATGTTTATAAAAAAATTAAAGTATATTTCAAAAATCATTTTTTAAATTAAAGAATAAACCAATCATAAGCTTCTTTAATAAAAAGAGAAAATTTGATTATTATTATTAGAAATTTTTTATATTGATATGATAATTATTAAAATAATTTATCTTATAAATATAAATATTTGGAAAACTGGCAAGTAGAGCGTACAGGTAGGTGAATATACATATAGAATAAATATCACAAAAAAAAGGACAGGTTACGTAATGCAATTACACAGATAGCAGAGGAACTAAAAATGACAAAATCTATAAAGCTACAAATCATTGTGAATTAATAAACAGGATTCCACGATAATTAAGCAGAAAATATGGATTATAGATACATTTATAGAATACTAAAAAAATTAAAGAGATAGTAAAGATAGAATTAACGACAAACACTAAATGCCTAAACAGATTAATAAGAGATAAAAAAATTTAACAAACCTAAAAAAACTAAGAAAAGCAGCAGAAAGCCAAAATCCAAATGAGTTTCAGAGAGCTATTAAAAATTAAAACAGAAAAACAAGAGAGATGGTAATCAGGGAAAAGGCATGAAAAAATAATTTTAAGAATTTGTCAAGAAACAACAATGATACATGTTATACGGAATACGAATAATGGAGTGTTGGAATCAACAGCAATGCCGAGAAAGATTTAACGAGGATAAATCCATCTTTGAATGAAAGAATGTCTATGTAAAAATAAAAAAAATTAAAGACTCAGAAAAAATGTTGAAAAAGTATAAAAATGTACAAAAAAACACCCGCTAATTACGGTCGGTAATTACGTCGGGGGCAAAGAAATTTAATTAAAAAAAAGAAAAGTGTAGGGCAAGGCCGCCCATGTAGCTTGGTAATTTTAAGTTTGTTTATAGAGAATATAGACGATAAGAGGATGTCAAATAATACAGGAGGTGTAACAGTAGGCCAACTTAAAATGTACTGTCTTAAATTATCTGAAGACGGCGTTTTAGGTGCCTAGTAATTTAGAGACAAAAATCCATGCAAAAAGTCTTAGATAAATATAGTACAAAAAATATACTGAAAAAAAATACTTATTTTAAGGAATGAATATGATTTAAATTATATTATATTTTTATCATGTAACGCTCGAGTGTACGGCTGTTCTGTTTTCTGTTTCATCAGTTGTACTACTAATGGTCAAGTTTTACTGTTGGGCCTCTGTTTATTAGCCAAATAAGACGTGCGGGCAAAACAGAAAATTCTAAGGGGCTGTAAAGAAGCGGCTTCAGCTGCAAATGGTTGTTTTCGGCAATGTTAGACGATGTTGGGGGGTGTGGTGAAAGGATTTGTTTGTATTATTACTAATGGTCACGTTATATTGTTGTACCTCTGTCTATTAGCCAAATAAGGCGTGAGTGAAAACCATGATTGCGCTTATAGTCTAGCAAACTATATCTGAGCAGTGATACACACCTTGTTTTTTTTTAATCATGTGCATTAATCGGTTGCTCTGCCTGATTCCTGCAATAAGGTGTTATTAGGCTATAATAGAGGGTATTATACCATGTACTCTATTCCGAGACCCAATATACTGCCCTGCTTACACTCTTAGTAAATAAATGATCTGTTGATAAACAGTGTAAGCGGGCGAGTCCATTTGGTTATTTGATTATAGGTGTTTGAGTTATATTTTATTTTTATTTTGTATTGAGCTCGAGCGTGCGGGGGTTCCGTTATCTGTTTCATTAGTTAAATTACTAATGGTCACGTTTTATTGTTGTGCCTCTGTCTATTTGCCAAATAAGACGTGCAGGAAAAACAGATAATCCTGAGGTGCTGTGAAGGAGCAGCTTTAGCTGCAATCGGTTGTTTTCGGCAATGTCCGACGATGTTGGGGGGTTGGGTGAAAGGATTTATCTGTAATCGGAATAATCCGTTTATTTTCGAGAGACTTCGGCGAGAATGTGTCTTTCGGGTGACGTCAGCCATCTTCGGCTATGGTTAAAATGCGCAGGGGCAGTAGGGGGGGGGGGGGGGGG
>JAPYYV010028555.1:0-11149 GCA_030522625.1 Copidosoma aretas
GGCCGCTGTTCATTGTTCTCCGCCAAGGGAGGGTGCATGTATATACAGAAATAGCGCTCTCCGCGGCTCGTGAATCCGGGGGGCCGGGGTGATGCATGGGCCGGGGCGTCGGGGACGGATCTCGTTTCGCCGGTGGTGGGGGGTGATTGAGGCTCCGAGCCGCTGTGCGCGTGTGTGTGGTGTCCGGTGTCCGTGGCGCTTGGTGCTGAGAGTACACTGTTCCGAGACGAATGGGTTATGGAAGATGGTTCGGGCGAAAAGTCCAAGTTTCTTGCAGCAGCGTTGAAGCTTTAGGTGTCGTATGCGAGTGGTTCAAGTTTCGTGAACGTTTGGCGTGCCAGTCTTTCTCATGTTTCAACGCGGCACGTAGTTTATGAGCGAGTGATTTGGGGACACCTGATTTCGTTGACAGCCAATGCAACGACTTTTGCCGATGCGATTGTTGAAAACAAAACTGTTAATATTAGAACGAGCTCGTCAAAACAAACGAAAAAGCTCTGTACCTAATTTCGATCCGATACGTGCTGTAGTGTGCACATTAATTAATTTTCAATCGTAAAGAAGCTTTCCGTTTGTATGATCGAGCTTATTCTAGTGGTAAAGTTTTCTTTGAACGTTTTTAGAACATTTTCGGAACCTGTACGTGTATAAAGATGAATTCCCTCACATTTTCGTCACTTTTGCGATCCAAAATTAATTCAAGCTACATTGGTGCATTAAGCAATGATAACCAACGATCATTGTTGCAGAAATCAATGATCAATCGTCAAATTGAACGGGCTGATAAAAACTGGAAGTGCTGATTAATCTTGATTAGGCATAGCTCTCGAGCGGCTGGTCATTGTAACTCTTGAATAAACACCACGCAGTGTCGCCTCAGGCGAGTTTTATCAGTGTACAGAGGACTTCGATGGTTTCGATTTTTTTTTTTTTTCTCATCAGTCAATGTTTGCACTTTCGACGCTCGGAACGAGTAACTCTAATTAGAATTACGCGGTCGGGACATTGCGGGCTCGAGTAATTTGATTGGGGCACTCTCCTTGGAAATACGTGCAAGCACACGGGTAGCGGTGGGGGGCAAGGACGAAGTTTCGTCCGAAGGAGGATTCACCGTAATTTTCACTCCCACCCGTTCGACCGGCAGTGTTGGGTAAAAAGTTGGTCTTTATTTTCCGCGACAAGGAGTTTACCGGAGTATTTGAATTACCAAGTGGTTCGCCGAGAACACGAGCGCCAGAGAGTGCTCTCTTGCATCGTACCAGTGGCTCTCGGTGTGTGAAAACAGGGGCGCTTTTGTGCGGTCCTCTATTAGCCTCGTTGGATCATTCGCGAGCGCGAGCTTTGAAGGGCTTTTTATTCGGGCTCTCTTGTTGAACGAGCGCTGGAAAAACACAGGGTAGGCTTTTACCGCTGCTATGGGTACTTGCAACTTGGCTTGGACAGGGGGCGGGTGCTTTTTTACGTTTAAGGCGACGCGTGGATGGCCCGAGATCTTTATTTCAGCGGTGATGATCGATTGATGAATCACGGAGCTACAATAAATAAGGTTCCATTGATGAACCGCAAAATACAAAATGATTTGTTATTGTTCGCGTGGTTGATGAATACGGGAGTTGCCGAACTATTTTATTACGTACAACAACACACACACAGTATGGGAATACCGGCATTTATCAATCACGCAAACAAAAAATAGTAATTTTGTATTCTGCAGTTGATTAAAGTGTGTTTTTGGAATTTATTTCATGATTTTTTAAATTTTTTCGACGCGTAGAGTCTCTCGTCTGCAAAACTAAGTAGATGCAGTCGAGTACGGTAAGACGAGCGATTGACGACGGAGAATATGAAGTGATCTAGTCTGATCTGTATATTCAGATCAATCGGTGAGTATGCTTACACAATAATAAAGAAGTCAATTTGAATGCTACACAATATTGCACAAGTTTAATATAAGCGTTATAAAAAATAATACTAAACAAATATTTGCTTTTCTCGACAACACTTCTCATTTTCAACTAATGTACATTTAACACTTTTGAAATAATAAATGCAAACAACTAAATAATGTCGTATGATTCTGGCACTCAACTATACACTCATTCTATCAGAAACAAATAATAAAATACAAAAATTGCCGCAGAACTACACGTTTTCCTTATTTTGTGAAAAAAATTTACTCGATAAAGAACTTTGAGTTTCGAATTCGCGTTCATCAACCAAAAAGACATATTTTAGATGTTCTCTCATCCAAAACAGTATAATGCTTGTGTTATTAATTCGATCGATTTTCCGTTTAAAGAACATTTCCAAACGGAGATCGTGAATTACCGGAGAAACGTTCTCCTGGTTGATTTTAATGGTTCCTCAACGATATCGAATTATTTCGAGCGACCTCCTCAAAGCCGTCAAATGATCGCTCACTGAATTCCTTGTTATAAACACTTTTTTTTAATCATCAAAAATATGATGAGCGAAGCGACTGAATATTTTTTCATACCCGTGTGCGATGAAACAAAATCCGGCACGTAGAGATGCGATGTTGACAACAACAACAACAACAAGAACAACAACAACACGCCGAGCAAAACTTTCCCCTCCCGTGACACTAACTCAATAGAAGCGCTATCCGATTACACTGCTCATTCCGTCCCGAGTGAAAAAAGTTTTCGCCGCGCAGCTCTTACCCCACTACACGATGAAAAAACGACGCTCACGCGATGCTTTCGAAATTATAGAGACGTTGCTCGCGGGAGGCGAGTTTTTAAAGTTCTAGTACACTCTTTTTCCGACGCCCCCTTCGGCAGTTCTAGCGTTTCCGTTGGATCAGTTTTACCGAAATTCGCGTGCCGTAATTTTCGTTGAATTCACTCGAGCGCGAAGTTGGAGAAAACACTTTTTATTCAGCGATGCCATGCGAAAACTTGCATTGTTAGATTTAAAGTGCTTTTTGATTGTACGATGTAAACGGGTAATTTGTCGGAAAATCAGTTCCCAGCGTTTCATTGTATAATATCGAGCGTTGCTTGGATATTTCATGTTGATTTTTAATTTTTCTATGATTATTCGAGAATACGGCTTTTTCCATAAAAATCTGGAATAGAAGGATCGCGTCTAAAGTAGTGATTGATATTGATAAAAAGGGAAACATAGAAATGTTTCGATTGAGCATTTGATTGTGTACATAAGTAACAAGTCCTTAACTCTTGGTAACATAAATACAAGATGCATAAACCAAATAATAGTTACTTAACAAATCGATCGTTCGTAACATCCCGTGATGTGCTCATTCTTCCACTATTGGCTTGACCATTGTGATATTTTACAAACGCCCATAGAGTGCTGGGACTATTGTTACATAAATAAATAAACTGAGATCTTTGAAATTGCTGTTTTATACAAATTACATGCATAAAAAGTATACATAAAAGTATATGATCACCCTGGTTATCTTCGGTGCAAAATCGTTAAGATTCAATCTCTTGCTCTTTCCTTCCGAAATTCCAAAGAGCCCAACGGCTCATCAGTCCGCACCCTCGCAAGCTCAGCCGAGAAACTCAAAAACCCTCGACGCGTGAGTTACCCAGAGAAAATAAGCTCGAGGCGGTCTCTTGGGCGTGTACATTTTTTCTTTACCGCCCAAAAAAAAAAAAAAAAAAAAAAGCAATCACTCTTTTACCATGCAGAGCGCGAGCGCATTCCAGCAGCTTGGGAACGAAACTCGTGTGCTTTCTCGCATGTATATGCACACACGAGTGCTGCTCGAGCAGCCTTGACGCGCAAGCAGCCTCGCGGCGAATTCCCCGTCCTCCTCCAGCTTTTTCGCGCCACAAAGGAGCGCCAATTTCGCCGGGAGCCCGGTGTGTACGAGGCCGCCCTGAGACGTTCGCGGCTGTTTGTCGGGCGCGCGGATGAAAATATCCGGAGGACAGGAGGTGGCTCGAGGACGCGGGAGGGGGATGGAACATTGGGAGGTGGTTTGCCGAGCAGGAGGGTTTTTAATCATTGGACGGATAATCAGGGAATCGCGAGGAAATCGATGTTGAGGTTCGAATTATTTCGTTTGCTTGGTTAATAAGACTGCGCGGGATGCAGCGAGTGATCTCGATCCAGTATCCGAATCGACGTGCTTTTTTCACCAACAATCGGGACAATGAATATTCCAGAGTTCGGAGGCAATATCAAGACAGTGTTCTTGAGAATAGTGGTCGTAATAATATCTTTGTATGTTTATGTGTGACGGAAAATTGAATGGCTAAGTTTTTTACCTAAATCAAACAAATAAATAGATAAATATTATTCATTTAACAAACAAATCAGTTTTTTAGGGATTATTTTATATAATTAATGAGCTTTATTTACGAATATTACATATTATACATACATAAGCTACGAATGCATGATGAATTATTTATCAGCTAAAAATCATGCAAGTGAGATAGTCAGTCTCGCAATGAATCGAATACACTTGTTATACTCATCGATCGTGAACGGAAAAAATTAATTATGTAATGAATTTATTAATGTCGACAAGTTAATTTGATTTTATTAATTCATTTTTGTGCATCAATGTAATATTCATTCAATTAAACATTTACGGAACCAAGCATCAATTCCATAAATTCAAATTATTTTTTTGTTCCAAAAAATACATTTTTCAATCTACTTGTACACAAGTGTTGACAAAATTCATTTTATTGAGTCAAGAAAATCACTATTAAAACCACTAAATTATCTCTCAGTGTGATTTTTGCCCTTCAAAAACGCAATTGACATTTTACGACAAATTTGTGTTTTAGTAAAAGTTGTAAATCTTTAACAGATACAATTTCTACTACTTTGAGTTAGTAAAAAGTAATGATTTTTATGTTCTTTTAAGATACTGCTTTAATCAATTTTGTGTAAAATTTAAACTGATTACCAGTTTTAAAATGCTTGGGTCAAATTTTTGTACGCACTAGACGTTCAAAAACACCCGAGTTAGGAAAATATATAATTTTCTTTGCATGAAAAACTTCATTCCAGAAAAAAGAAAAAGGCTAGACATTCCACTTGGAGGGGGGGGGGGAGCTACATTGGGCTACGTGGGCGGTCGCATTGTAGCTAAAATAGGTCTCCATCGTTTATAGACGACCCCTAACAATTAAAACGGAAAGTACTGGAAAATGAGGGCAGCGCCAAACTCGCATCTAACGAATTGACCACGTGAGTCTGCTTGTGCTTCGTAAAATAAGATTTTCGTGAAAAACTTTTAGGACAAAATTTGCAGTTATAGGGTTTATCACCCGTGTGAATACGCTCGTGCGTTCTAAGATTAGATTTTTGAACAAAACTTTTTGAACATGTTTTGCAAATATATGGCTTATCATCCGAATGAATTCGCTCATGATTCTTGAGATGACAACTTTGAGTAACACTTTTGGGACAAAATTTGCAGTTGTATGGCCTCTCACTCGTGTGAGTCCGTTCATGCACTGTTCGATTACATTTTACAGTAAAACTTTTAGGACAAAATTTGCAGTTATAAGGTTTATTACCGATGTGAATACGGTCGTGCACTATTAGATTACTCTGGACACTGAATGCTTGTCCACATAGTTGGCAAATGTAGGGTTTCACGCCCGTATGAATTCGCTCGTGTTTCGCAAGATCACTCTTTTGAATATAAGTTTTGTAACATATGCTGCAACAGTAAGACTTATCAGCTGTATGGATACGTTCGTGCCTCTTGAGAGCTTCTTTTGTTCTGCAAGTTTTACCACATACGTCGCAATAATTAGAACTGTTGCCTTCAGCCATATTTGTTGTGCGAAATTCTTCCTCTTGTGTGTGTGGCAGTTTAATCGATGAGTTGTTCTTCTGTTCAACGCAAATGTTAAAAAATTTTCATTACTTTATATACACTCTGTATTAAGATAAATAGGCCATTTCCTACCTAGGGCAGAAAATACGACTACCGCACCCGAAAGACGCGGTTGTTGTATAATTATGCCCGAGGTGAGGACAACATTTTTTGTACTGAGGGCAGAAAGTGCAAATTTCTGCCCGTGGGCCGAAAGTGATTAGGAGGGCTGAAAATGCGCCCCGAGGGCAGAAAGGCTCTGCCGCACTTTCTGCCCTAGGTAGGAAAAATTATTTACGGTAGTTAATAACGCCACTCCACGTATTTTAATAACCGCTTTGACTCACTATGCAGTCACAACTTGGTACTAAAGTCCTGATGTCTGCAACGCTCGGAGCCTATGGAATATTCAGAAGTTCTGTTGTCATGCAAACTGATATCGATTTAAATGTGACTTGAAATTTCAATCAAATTAATAACATTATAAATTTATTACACTATATATCATTGCCTGAGTGGAAGAACGTATTATCTCGTTTTGTAATTTCAGAAACGTATCATCTGCTACGAAAACTAGTACAAATGAAGCCCTTGCGAAGACTAGGATTACTTATGGAGCTCCGACCAAGACTCGAATAGCTCCGAATCTCTGGCAAAGAACATATATCCTATTGTTAAATTCACAAGTACCGTATTCTCATTGGGCAAAATAAAAACCTTTTATTTTATGTCTCAGCAGCTTGTTTGGCTAAATATTTTAGGCTTTCTTTATTCATTATTATAAGAAAACAATAATATACTTTTTAACAAAAAATTTTCTATTATTTTTTAATTTAGTTCGTGAACAGGACTTCAGTTCCACCAATGCTTACTACAAAGACTAAAACATCTAAATACCTCTAACAAATACTAAGAGAAATTAACATCTCTGACCAAGACTATGACAGCTCAAAACCGCCGTCGAACAATAGAATGACGAAGAGAGCTTTAATAAAGAACAATACAAAAAAAAAAAGTTCAGGAATAATATTATTATGAACAAGGGTCGTAGTGTTGTACTTCGTCAAAAATATTCGATTTACGTTATTTTTCGCCAGAAGTTTGCAATCGTGCGATTCTTCGTCAGAAAGTCGGAGCTATTCGTGTCTTGGTCGGAGCTCCGTAAGTAATCCTTATAGTATTCGCAGGGGCTGAATTGTGCTAGTTTTCGTAGGAGATTCGTTATAATGCTTTTAGGAGATGATTCGTTTGTTGAAATTCAAAAACCGCTGCCGACCGCTTCCACAAAATTTTTAGTAAAAAAATCACTTTTTTGAAAAAATCTATGTTTTGAAATCAATAAAATCGAAAAAAAAAAGAATCAATGAAATTGAAATTTTATTTTTCAACGGTGATGGATATCTAAAAACAAAAGAAAGTAAGATTAATATTATAGAGAATCCATCCAAAAAGTAGTGACAGGTTATATGGTCCATACTTTTTCCAGTTTGCAACATAATACTTTAATAATTATAAAAAAATTAAAATCAATAAAAAATAATCTTTGAAAAGAAAATATACATATGTAATCTTTTATTACTAACAATTTCACAATGCCAATGGTATATTTTATCTTGAAAGAAGCTTACACAATAATTTTAAAAACGTGTTTTATAATAATTTGAACAACGGTTGCATTATGAAATTAAGTGGAGGATATCACTGCATGCACAAACTACTTCCATACACTGAGAAAAAAACAACGTTAAGTTTACGCGAGGAGCACGGTGGATTCAACTTTGTTCCAAAGTAACTGGTAGTGCCATTGCTGTTACTTGGTGACCCCGGTAGTTTCTACTTTTGTACTTCGGAATACGATGTATGATTACATATACGATGCAGTCAATGCAGTATTTCCAACTTCATAGGTTTGGTCAGATCTACTTGGGTCATTCAGTTACAGCGCCGGCACCACTTGTTACTTTGGAAGGACCGGAGAGAGTGTCGGATTCACCCGCGTGCCTACCAACTAAAACTAACCTCCTCGCATGGGGACCAGTGCAAGCACTATGCCCCCCTAGAAGACAGGGGAATTAGGGGTGAGAAGGGGGTGATGGAAAATAACGGGACTCTACCGTGCTCCTCGCGTAAACTAAATATTGTTTTTTTTCTCAGTGTAGGAAAAGGACGAAGAGGGTTACCATTTCCAAGTTACTGGAATGTATAAATTTATTATATTATTATTGTAATAAACAGAGTTAATCTTATTTTTTTTATTATATTGAAGTGAAAGAAATAGGCCAATCAACTTGATACATATATAATATACATATAATTTCAAGGCTTTCCCTATAAAAAATGTTATAAAATTTTTAAAATTTGAACCATATTTTATCAAAATCAGCAGAGAGACTTCTGAGATATGACTAATAAAGTATATACATATGCATACATAGATACATTTATACATAAACGATTGCACTTACAGACACATAATAATTGATTGGTTTTTTCTGGTGATAAGTATCAAAAAATAAAAACAAACAAAAAAGCCCGGTATTGCAATCGGTCAAAGAAATCATGAAATATGACAGATTATATACATTCCTTATTTACACTCACGTACACCCACCTACTAAATTTTTTAAATTCCATCTCAATATGTTTTTTCGTACATAGTTTAATGATCTATCAGAATTTATGTGATAAAATATCCTAAAACAACAATAAATTCCTTTAAAAGCTATTTTTTCGAAAAAATCGAGTTTCGAAAATCATGAAAATAGGGAAAAAAAAGCATCGAATCAATCGAAATTTTTTTTTCGAGAAGTAATTTGTATTCAAAAACAAAGATAAATCCGGGATTATTGAAATCGATCAAAGAAATCCTGAGAGTATTCCATATTTACACCCACGCACACTCAGCTAATCAATTTTGTATATTTCATGTTAATACGTTTTTTTGTATTTAATTTAATAATATTTCGGAATTTCTATCGTAAAATATCCTAAGATAACAATAAATAGCTTGAAAATCCACTTTTCCAATTAAATAGATTTTAAAAAGTCGATAAAACCAAAATAAACAAAAAATTATACAGCTAAACACAAATTTTTTTTCCAGCGGTAATAGGATCCAAAAAAAATAAGCTCTGTTGGATCAAAATCGGTCGAGGGAATCCTGAGATACAACTGATTACATACATACATACATACACACACCCATAGCCACACACACACACACGCAGACTGACAGTTTCTAAAAACAGTCTACTTCGATTCTAAACTTCATACAACGTACATTGTAACATATTTTCTCGACATGTGATTTTTCATCCATAGCAAAGCTTCCTCTATGAGAAAGCAAAATATAATAATACGTTTTTGAAATTTCAAACGAGATAATACGTTTTTAAAATTGAAAAGTGAGATGATCCGTTCTTCTACTCAGGCGACGATATAAAAAAAACATTGACTGACATGCATACACTTAGTGTCCCATTTATTATAAAAAAAATATTTAGAAAACAGGAAAGTTCTCTATTAGACACAGTACCTGCAGTAGACGTATGGTGGAACAAGTTCTGCGACTGGCTGAGCAACGAATCTTGCGTCCACGCGGATTTTTCTCTCACCTTTGAATTACTTCGGAGGAGCTTCCGTGTTAGTATGTTCACGAATATTTTAGTACTGTTCATGGAAAAATTCAAAACTGTAATCTTTACAACTAAGCAGTAGTAAAAACAGTTCCAACAGCTACAAAACGCGAGTACAATCTCATACAGAGTATAATCTTCAAACCTATCACATTTTATTTTTAATGTAGGAAAAAATATCGTGAACGGTTTTTTTATAGGTATTTAATGTGCTCGCATAGTTTAACATCATTGATAGCAGTTTTCATTAATAATGTGCAACTCGCCTCCAGGGCGGTGGCGTAGCAACGCTTCAGAGACAGTTGTAATCGCTCTGACCGAATGCTCCTTAGTGCGAATGCTGTATTTTTCCTACCGAGGGCGCAGCAAGCACTCAAAAACGCCGAAGGTAGGAATAGTAGTTTTCGTCACAAATGTGCATCTCTCCAGGGTGGTTCCTGGGCCCGAGGGCGCTTGCGAAGCAAAACTACTATTGTGCCCTCGGTAAGAAAAACGATGTACACAACTCGGGCACAAACTACAAGAACCGCGCCCTTCAGGCGCTCAAGTTTGTACTTTGTGCCCTAGGGGCGAAATGTACTATTTTTTTCATTTTCTCAAAATTTCATTTTTAAATGTTCCCGCTTTAATAACTATATGATTAGTCCCAACCAATCACACCACAAATAAAATGCTTCAGTCACATGACATTCTTCTTTTTGTACAGGAATAAAACAAAAAAATATTCTTCATTAACTCCCTATTTGCCTAGTGCAGCAGAAAAGAGGGGATAGACGTAACGACACCAGCGTGATTAACAGCTGTTAATATAAACACAATTTGCACGGTCGATTGTGGATATATTCATATTATCGACTGAAGTATCTAAAATTGTTCTCAAACATACCGAATGTTTATATAAATAATTTTACCGTAACTTTCTTATGGTTATTTGACTCATAATTCATTCATGCATACTATATCAAAGCGTTACGCAGTGAACGTTTTTCATGTTATTGTTCTCTTGATTTCTTGATACTTGCTATTGAAATACTAAAAATATAGGAAGCAAATGGGCCAGTTTGATCTGACAGGTGTCGCATTTTAGATGTCGCCACTGGTTCTGCTCGGGGCGAACAGAAAAAATAAAAATAAAAAGAAGCTATGCACGCATGCGGCAGTTTCACAGTCTTTGTGAAAAGTACAATATAAAATTTTCCTCACAGGCTTCGATCAAAAAGATATAATTTTTGTTAATTTTCACCAAAGCCTGCACCTTTAAAAACAAATAACCCCTTGGTATTAAAATAGCGAAATTGCAAAAAGGAAACACAATAGTCTCACAAAAAAGTTACAGAATAACGTAAACAAAGTTCTAAGGAAAAATTCTAAAATTAAAGGATGCATACTTACTTTTGCTGTCATAGTCGAAAATTAATTTCTGTGTTCAGTTCCAAGTCATATCAAATATGTACTTAAATTTTGTACACGTTGTATTTTTAGTTGTTCTCTATAAGGTACTTAAAATTTCAATTGTATACAGTGTAGTTGTTAACTTGTTGCTGTTTTTTTTTCCTCTAAATGGTCCTCCGACGATGTAACCTTAGGGTGGCAGCATGATTAAAACTAAGGAAACAAGCCGTTGGGCTGGCGAGACAGAGTTTGTTTACTTTCTATTAGTAGTATAATAATATAC
>JAPYYV010028577.1:0-11177 GCA_030522625.1 Copidosoma aretas
AGAAAAGAAAAGAGAAAAAAAAAAAAAAAAAAAAAAAAAAAAAAAAAAAAAAAAACGCGGGAACGAGGGAGAGGCAGAGTTGGCGCAACCGAAGACCCAGCGGTGCCGCTAAGCGGAAGTCTTTGAAGGTGGGTGGCAATTAAATCGAGCGGATTTGTTGCGTGCAGTGCCCCGGCTTTTTTCCCCCCGTCGTCGTCGTCGTCGTGCACCGCGTGCTCGCTTATGTACGCGGGGGAGAAACGAGTCCGGCGGTGATGGCCGATGGATCCCGTCGTTCGCCAGCTCGTGGTGACTGTCAGGGATCAGGGGGAGGGGGGTGGAATAATCCAATGCGCCTCTGTACGGGTACATTTTTCGGGGGTTTCGGCTCGATGGTCCGATTCTGCCGGCAGGTGGCGAGTGGAGGCATCGACTTTTGCGCAATCTGTTTTGACGCAGGACGGCGTCGGTTAGCGACATTGGTTGGAGAAACAAGTCTGCGGGACAAAAAAGTGTTCGGTAAAAAGAACATTTGAAAGATTAGCCCCGGAGCAGAATACTTGTTCAACAAAAGGGCCCGTCCGATTCGACGCGGTCCATACCATGCATATATCCTTTGCGCCAGAGCACGTTACAAGCCGAGTCGGTGTACGGTCGAAAGAACGGAGTAAAACTTTTCCCGGTCGAGTATAATTGTACACCAGCTCCCCGTTCCGCGGGAGTAAACTCGAAAACAAAGACCGGGATCCGTCCCACGGTGCATACAAGAGCACGAAGAAGGGGGCAAACGATACTGCTCTCTGCCACGCGTACACGCGCTTGCACCGCGGCGTGCAACCGCCAGCGTTCGCGCGACCGCGGAACTTTGCTCGGCGATCGATCGGTGCCTTCTCCCGGGGGCGGGCACTCGAACGCAGCGTCCCCGCGCGCCCCGAAAAATCACGCCGACCAAGTCAGAGCGATCGGGTGTCGTCTCTCTGGTGCCGCGCAGCTTTCGGGGCGTTTTCTGCTCATTGTTGTTCGTTGTGCGACTGGAGCACGCGAGTGTCCGTTCGACGCGTACTGTATATGATATTATGTAGGAAGCGAACGGGAACGGGCATAGATTCGAGTTTTTGTACACCTGTTGTACGGTACGTCGTATCCTATTGTTTCGAAAAACACGACCTACGTTCGTTATTTTCCGACTGCAGCCCGCAGAGTACCTGTTTGTACACATCCCCGTATCCCCCCCGGGCCTCAACGTGTTCTCCTGTGTAATACGAGGGGTGAGCCGAAGCAAGCTCGCCCCGCGATCGGCTTTCGCGGAGAACGATCGGGCCGAAACAAAATCGACGCGGGGCCGCGTTACGGTGCCCATAAATATTATATACAAGCACACGACTCTCGGGCGTTACGTTTACAGGGGAGAGATGTGTGTATCCAGTGCTGTACACAAATATACATATACACGTCCAAGGGATCCGACCGTCCGACGCGTTTGGCTATGCACGGCAATATTGTACCCCTTCCGATGGTACCGTCGTTCGGCCCCTCCATACCGCGATTGCAAAGACAAAAACCAGTCACGTACAACCGACCCGCGAGCTGCACAGATGAAAAGTACACGCAGGAGAGTAAAGAATTTTTTACCCGTATACACGCGTCATGTCTTCGCGAGAGCGATATTTTTATTCAATAGGCGCAGGAAGAGCAGAGGAGAGCGGAGAGAAGAAAAAAAGCTCGATGCATACAATAATATAATAATGTCGGAGGAATCGAAACGTCGGATGAATTATAAATAGGTTGCGATCGATGAGCGCCCCAGAATGTCGGGCCGCCCCCCCCCCCCCGCCCCCGGGCGCCATCCAGTCTGCCGCCATCTAGCTGATGCCTACACCGCCGCCGCCGCTACGTAATACTCTCGTATACTACTACTGGCGCTGCTTCTGCATGCGGTAAGACCACCCCCCGACCTCTCCCCCTCTCCCGCGGCACACCATCTCTACGGGTACTACTGTACACGCGTTCTCCCCCTCTCTCTGTTACCAACCCCTCCGTGAGCACTCTTCCCGCCCTCCTTCCTCGCATCCTCGCTGCAGTGCAGGCGTGTGTATATACACACGCGGGCTCTCCGTCGCTTTTATTTCTCGCTCGCCCGGCCGCGGTCGAAAGGAGAGAAAGGGAGTAAGCTCTTTCGCGCTCTCCTTACTCGCGGCTCGGTCTCTTTTCTTTCGCTATTCGCCCCTTCTTGTTTCTCTCCGTCCTTATACATATACTCTATGCATATACCAGCGCGCAGCGCGGGCGGGAGACGGGGGCCGACCGGCGTCTAGTCGCGTGTATAATATACAAGCGGGTTAGGATTCTCGGAGAGACCAATCTTTTCATTATCCCTCTCTCTCGTCGCGTTTGGTAGGAGAAACGCGTATCGGCTTGTTCTTTTCTTCGAATGAAACATTTCGCTGGAATGAAAAACTATGCTGCTCGGCTTATTTCTGCTGCTCCATCGGTGAGGTTGCGCAACGGTATAGTACATACGAGGCTATTTTAACGCGCCCAGCTGAAAGCTAGCCGGAATACACGTGTACAAGGTATGCGAGCGTTGATAAACTCGTCCTGCACCTGTGCGTATACGCCTGTCGTACAATACTTGCGTATGGACGCCGAGGCTCTTTATTATTCTCCGACACGCTGCGGTCCAAAGACGACGACGACGACGACGACGACGACGAAACGCCCAACCGTTGGACGCGTACGTGACGCGAGCGAGAAAATGTGTACTTTTGGCACCGAACCTCCGCGATAATGGCCCACCTAATGGCCCGCACGGGGTAGGCGGGGGTGGCATCTGGGTCGACCCGCCCGGAAGGAGGATCGAAACCATCGGCCGGTCGAGAGCGAGGAGGGTGCGCAGCCCTAATTCATCTTCTCGGAGGAAAAAGAACCCGTCGCGACCACGATTGTGTATTAGAGTGGAGGGGGGGGGGGGGATAACGCGTCGTCCGTTGCAACGACCTCGACTCCGAAACTCATCGCCCGCGACGCGCCACCGCAGAGAGACGCGAGCGCATCACGAGTTCACCGGGGTTCTGTATTACACATCGCGGCGAGGATGATTCATTTCGGGAATTGCTAGATTGGCCGTAATCGCGCGACGGCCAAGAAGAACTCTCTGTATCATACACGTGCGCGCGCGTAAAACGTTCGCAGATATATATATATGATACGGGGTGCGTAGGTTACTACTATACATACAACCAGTGCATATAATATACGTGCGCGTCCGCGGCAGCCGAATATATTGCTTGAACGGAATGCCAGAAGGACCGAGGACAGCTGCTGTGCGCCTTTTTCGCATTCGGATCCAATCTTATTCTGTACATAATTTGAGTCGCGGATGCCCGGCCGGGCTTTGGGGAACAAATTTTCCATCGCGGATGTTTAGCATCATCGAGGTGCCGAGCGAGTACTAATCGGATCGGATTGGCGCTAACTGTTATCAGTCGTGAAGGAGATACTGAGCAAGAGAAAAACGGCCATTTGACTGGGATCGATCCTCATTGCGGACATTTACCGGGAAGAAGCCTCCGGATCGAGCAGCAGGGATTTTCGGATGCAACGCGGAACAGGTACCGACTTTGAAACACATGTTCGAGAGGAAGACTTATAGTAGACCCCTCGCGCTGATCTCTCTTCGACATGATAATACATACGCAAGACGTGTACGAGCATCGCCGCTCACGATGACTTTCGAAGCTGCCGACTGCACAGCCGAGCGGCTCGGATCGGATGGACGAGCTCCATATATAAGATCGCACTTGAACGCAATACCTACTATACTTACGGCAGCAGTAGCAGCAGCAGCAAATGTCATAGAAGAAGGAAGAGAGACGAGAGATGAAGGCCGTCCGTCTCGTGTCACTGACTATATCATATATTTCCCCTTGTCATACTCGTACAACCTATATACTGCCCTTAGACGTATCCAGACATACGCACGTACACGCATCGTCCGGTGAATATGACTTTGACATTGTCGCTTTCCTTTTCTCGCGATACTTTTTCGCGTACTAATTTTACGTAACCGTATATTTATCCACGTATATTTTTCGTAACGAGCGCGTCCCATTATAATCAACCCGCTTCGTGACGATCTTTCGTGGTACCCCTCCCCCCCGCCCCTCCTCCTCGTCACGGTTAACGACGCGGCTGTTAACGTATGTATATGCATGTATTACGCGAGCCGAGGATGATAAAGGAACACACGCGCCGCGTAACGCTGTTCGATTTTTTGATGACGCTTCGGCTCGGCGAGTCGATCTATAAACCTCGACTCCCAATATATACCTGACTTGTTATAGCAACGCTGCGAGCCCGTTATTTTTAACTATCCGTGTATTTTGTTCGCGCTGTTGTATCAGGGTTCTTTTTTTACGCACGAGGGATAACGTCAATGGTACGCTCAGAGGTGAATCGTGTCTACCTATATACGCGGGGGTCGATGTCGATTATTCCTTGTTCGTTGCGCAAATCATTTCCGCTGTCAGGGTGCGCAAAGTACGGTGCCGCGATAAAGCTGCGCCCCGGTTCGATCTCTCCCGGCCCATCGATTCGGAGGGATCGATGCCGAATAAAAAAGGCAAAATATGTAGCGAACGAACAAAAAACGGGAGCCCGCGGAAGCTCCACAGCAGCCGTCCATCGAGACCGGGTCGACGGGGAACAATGAAAGATCGTCTGTGCATAATACGCGCCCGAACAAAGGATCGGGAGCGGGCGGGAAAAAAAAGGCAAGCTGCGCACTGCGGAAAACGGAAAAAAACCGCGCCAAGCTTGCGCAACCCGCGCGCACCTCAGCCTCGGGATTCCCTCATCCCCGGCGGCGATGACGCGACGCGGAAACGGCCCTCGGCGGCGACAACGGGCCCGCGTGTGTCGGAATACAGCCGCGGCGAGCGGGAGAGAGAGAGAGAGGGAGAGAAGAAATTTGAATGAACGGAAAACGCCGGAGGAGAGCCGCACGTATAGCCGTGCGCTCCCCCATCGCGCGTCTCTTTAAAAGGATCGACCTTTTCAATCGACGCGCCGTCCTTGGTCTTCTCTCTCTCTCTTTCTCCCGCACCCGCGAGCTCCCCGCGGGTGCACGTGCACTCGGGCGCGCACCTTTGCGCTCGTCCCTGTTCGCCTTTCGTCTCTCCCCCGCTCTTTGCTCTCCGCGGACTCTCGCCTCGTGTATTGTGAGCCCCCCCCCCCCCCTGTAGTGCAGCGCACACAAAGCGTCGCCGTACGAGGACGAGTATATGTATCCGTCGAGCATATTATACTATACGTGCTGCTGGAGGCACGGGATAGGAGCAGCTAGTTTTTCGCGTCGCGATCGCGGTCGGTATTGTTGCCCCCCGATCGAGCGCCCGGTTTTTGTCGCGGTGAACCACTGTTACGGTTGAGCAAAAAAAAAAAAAAAAAAAGCTTTTTCGAGTGAACCGATTGATCCAGCGCGCGGCCTATATATTCTGTGCTATGTATACGATTACGCGTGAAAAGTCAGCCGAGCCGAGCCGGGGCCGGATTCGTTCAAACGAAACTGCAGCGCCTCGGATTTAGTTGGTCCGATTAGCGCGCAAACTCGAAACAATGGGGACTCTGCCTGACTGCTGCCTGATGTCCGATTGACGAGAGTCTTTGCTGAGTGTCAGGGTTGACGCTTGATTCGCATGATTTTATTACTGCTCGTAGTGTCGTAGCGTCCCGTCACGTAGGAATTCGTGCCCTTAATTTTACGCGATTTGCCGACGACTGCGCGGACGCCGGGACTACTACGACTACTGTCTGCTACGTGAGCCAGTCTGTGTGGTATACGTATACAGCAGCCGCTGGCCGTTCGGTTTCCCCAGCGAATTAGCATTAGCTCGACACTTGGGTAGCTTTTCGTTTCTGTAACTGTCTTGCAGAGTTACTCAACAATCGGGGCTCGAAGTAAAAGAGGTGACATTGGTGCTTTTGGCGCTTGAGAATGGTCGAGACTGCGTTTTCAGTAGTAACGGCCGTTTTTGGTCAGGCGATCGATGGATGCTATGAACTGCGAGGTTGATGGATATTTCTCGTACGATGGAAAAAAAAACAATGTTTTTCGACGCGCATGTAAAAGATCTACGAATTTCGTACACGGATGGAAAAAAATTATTTAAAATCGATGATTAATCGTATATTGACATTCCACTCATTAGCTATTTCATCAATTAGATCCAAGGGAAAGCCGAGCTAGATATCATATCATGATTTAATCCAAGTGTTCATTAGTAAGTTATAAAACTAGTCGTATTTCATTCATGGAAGTGGTGAGACTTTATCTTTAATTTTAATTACAAAATTAGTATTGAGCGAGAAACGCGTCTGAAGAGCAAAACAACAAATTCATACCGTCAAACCACTAAAAATTCACTTGCATAAGTCATGCGGTGCTCTTGACTATTTTCCAAAGCATTATACTCTTCTTATTATCGCCTAGACGAGTCCATTTCTCGATTATTCCCATCTACAAACAAAAAAAAAAAATGATGATTCTACAGTTCGCTCAAAGGTGCCAATCAAACCCTCTTTCTCGCCATCTTCTCCACATATCGGCTCGAAATCGCTCCAAAAAAGGAACCACCCAAAAATCCATTCACACTACTAGCCATCAATGAACCGAGGATCGGTTAAAACTTTGACGAGTCCCAGGCAGTTTTCCGAGACCATCTCTAACTCTAACCAGCCAGCCAATGTACACCCGAGACGAGTAGATTATTCCCGAACGTGTCCCCCTGAACACCATTAAGGTTATACAATACAGCAGAATCAACCAATGGAATTCAAGTAAAAACAGACATTTGGCAATAATCAACTCGTCTTGGGTGTGCACTGCTGCTCGCACCATCGACGATGATTCGTTTGCGCAGAAGCGCCCGTCTCGCTGTAATCTATAATACCGTGGTAGTAGTAGTAGGTTACTCCGAATCGAAGAGGGAGAAAATCAGAAGCCTGTGCACTACTGTTGTACTGTTGTGCTGATGGTACGTGCACATCAGAGAGCCTGGATTCCCGGCGCGGTCGATACACGCGGCGGCGAAATTGCATCGATTCGCGGCCCAACGGAAAAGACGGCTGCAGGGCGAATTTTGGCTCGGCTCTTTTTCCCTCGGGAAAAATCGATGCCACCCTAACCTCCCGTCCCACCGAACGGGCCTGCGGATCGCGAAAGAGTCCGGGGTAACGTCATGCTCGAAATCGACGATCCATCAGGGAAAACGAGCCGCAGAAAAGTGCATCGAAAGCGCAGTCCAAGTCCGCGAGAGAGCGAGAGCAGACATTTGCACTCTGCCGAGAGAGGAGCGGCGAGGGTAGCGCGGGCGCATGCGCGGAGCCAGCAGACGACAGCGATCGCCAAAGCCCCGTGTCTTCTTGTATTATACTCCGTATACATAAGTACACGGGGGACCGAGGATCGCACTGCCCTTGGCTGTCGACTAGCCCCCCCCCCCCCTTGGCAATCCACCGTAAAAATTTCAATCCACCCTCGCGGCCAAAATGTCGAACGATCCGTGGCGTATGCACAGGGTAGTCGGGACGGCCGCGCGCGCGCGCACTCCGCGGCTGCATCACGCCGCTGGAGCATTACGCAATGGGTACCGGAACTCGGGGGGGAAAATTCACGCCCGGCACGTATGCAGGTTACGGTATAATAGCTGGTTGCAGCCCCCCCCCCCCCCCCACCCTGCACTGATCGATTGCTCGGCTGCCTCCTCCCCTGGAGTACAGTTTGTACGAAAAAAAAGAAAAAATAGAGGAAGAACGCGCGCGCCCACGACCTTGAGACCTGCTCTCGTGCATGTGTCGTGTCGAGGCAGGGCCTGCGAGGGTCCTCGAACGTGCGCCGTACCAGAAAGGTCTTTTCAGTCAGGATTGGACGATCCCGCGACGAGCGGGGCCCCCCCGTGCGCGTGTATGCACCACCGCCGCCGCTACTGCTCCTCCTCCGGCGGAGTTACGTAACGACGACTACCACTGTATACGTCGGTGACGTCGTCGTTGGCGATGGTTGGTTGCCACCCCCGGTTTATCCAACTACTCTGTCTCTCATGACGTGGGCACGACTCCCTTTGTCAGGAGAACAGGCGCTCGCATGAATTTTCATTGTAATCGATGAACGCATTGTGATTGTTATCAGTGATGGATACATGGATGACGTTGTTTTTGATGGAAAAAAAAAAAAAAAAAAAAAAAAGCAGGCTATTTATATCAGCTAAATTTAGCGGCTAGTATATAAGGCTCTAAGGATTAACCATTCGAAAACCAAAAGTAAAATCGTACTAGGCACTTGACGACTCGGTGAGTACTACATTTGCGCCGAGCACTATATATATATGGGATACAGGCTTGTAACAATGAAATAATAGTGTGCAAAGTAGCGACTAGAAAAGAAAAAAAAGTAGCATCAACTGTATACTGCTGTTCCAAGAGACTAAGTAACAAAAGGAAGAAATAGATAGAAATAGTGTGTCTTTACCATGTTGGCGCGGGCCGGTGGTAGTGGTCCGGTAAAAGCCTGGAAGAGAGAGAGCGAGCGCCCGGGCCTTTTCTCTATCTACTATAACCTCCCTGTCAAAACCTCCACCGACGCGCGCTCTTATTTCTCTCTCTCTCTCTCTCTCTCTGTATGTGTATATATTTCAGGGCACACTGCACGCTCACGCGAAATAATAGGGCCGGCTCCTCCTGCTCCTCCGTCTCTATCTTCCTGCTGTTGGAAGGTGTCAGGAGGGGTGTGGACGCCCCGGGGGCGCGAGGACGACGGAGCCGCTCGTGGTTGCAACAAACTCGGCGCCTAATACCAGAGGCGTTGGTCGTCCCCTGCACTGGCCCGCTGTGGATGACGGCCGCGATCACTGAGGAGAGCACCACTTGGGGGGGTTAGTCGCGCGGGATCGCGGGGTCCCAGGGCGAGGAAGGGGAACGAGAGGGAGTCCTTATCTCTCTCTCTCTCTCGATCCCCCTCCTCTCTCCTCCATTCGGACACTCGCATTCTCTCATCCACCGGGTCTAATGATTATCTAGATTCACACACGCATACACGCGCATCTCGGTCGTACGCTGGTCTCCCGCCCTCCCTTGCGCGCGCTGTCTCTTATTTGGGGGATCAAGGTTCTTCACGGTACACGGTTTCAGCACAGTACGGTTCACAGTTCACAGTTCTTCGATGCACTACAACACTGGATCAACAACGTCCAAATCACTCGTTGCACGTGTACTATATAATTATTTGGTGCAACTTGGAAACTTCCGAGCCAGTCTTCGGTCTTCACGACCAAGATCCCAGTGTCCATGCATTATCGTCCAGTCGCGAACTTCTTGGTCACTTACGTAAGTGGGCTTGTTGCTTGGATGCACGTACAGTGAGTGAGCGGTTGGGGGGGAGGGGGGGGGGGGATATGAAGAAAGAGATGAAAAACGAGTGCACACAAGCAATCTCTCTCTCTCTCTCTCTCTTTCTCTGGCCCTGTCACGTGATCGATCGATCTGGCGGAATCGAAGAGCGAGCGAGCGAGCGAGAGGCAGAGGGAGAAAGAGTTCGGGACCGTCTACTACCGTCTCAACACCAGCATACACCCGTGCGTTCGCTAGAGCAACCCACCCGATTATACTTTTCTTCCTTCCCTCCGAGCTGTCATTAATTACCGAGTATACCGTACACACTTGGCAAGCCAACTAGCCGAGCGGCACGCACGAGTTTCCCGCTTGGCACGAGATTCACTAGATTCAGCAGCAGCCACAACAACAACGACGACGAACGCGTACAATCACACTCTACAATATCGTCAACTACCGGACGAGACGATCTTTGTAACCGCTGTTCACACTCTAAAACAAAAAGAAACGTCCATCGTTCGCTCCTTCCCACGTACACCCCATTCGAACCGCACAGAAGAAGAAGAAGAAGAAGAAGATCACCAGAGCCGCCAACTCTATACGCAACGCCTCCGATGATCTTCCACCTTATCCGACCACAAGCACTGGTCACACGGATCACTGATGGCACACTTATCGGCAACCAAAAGCCGGATCAACCTCTCCAGAAACCAGCCTCCTCCCAGCCTTGGACAACCCCGATCCTCACGGCCGACCCCCCGACTCGAACGGCAATTATGTTACGTATCGGCACTCGCGGCGAGACGGCAGCACGACGATCGGGCCGGGGAGCCGGGCGTGCGCGTTATGTCATCATCATCATCATCATCATCATCATCATCATCATCATCATGTCACACACGTTGTTCACTGCATAGGGCTATAGTATAGGAAGAACCGAAAAGAGAGAGAGAGAGAGAGGTGTAACTGTACGTGGTAGTCCTTGGACGAAAAAAGAAAAGGGAGCCAAGCGTGGATCCTCCTCCACCCCTCGGCCCTTCTTCTTCTTCTTCTTCCGGGAGAAAGAGGCGCGCGCGCACACGCTCTCGTCCTCCTCCGCGGGTGCGCCCGCTCTCTGTAATCTCTCTACCCTGGCCTCCGGAAGGCCGCGGGGGAGAGGAATCGAGAACGCGTCGCTTGTTCTTCTTCTTCTTCGGATTCCTTCGACACTTGTTTCCCCTTTGATTTTCAGTAGAACGGTCCGAGACAAGGGCGGACGGACGGACGTCGGCAGAACCCCCCACCCCCCTACTCTCTCTTTCTTTCTCCCTCGTATACTATATGCACATATATACACAGTCATACGTTACTGAGGGTCGCTGATGACACGGTGCAGGGTTCGGGGTGATGGGAGGCGGTGACGTGTATGTACTGCACACATATATACAGGCGGGAGGTGCTACTAGACTATGGTTTTTTTGCTTTGTTTCCAAGGTACAGGATTGCAGGAACCCCATCCCCACCCCGGAATACCACGTAAAAAAGTCGTATGGTGTCTGTGGCAGATGCTGTACGTAATGTATGGATGGCGGGGGGTGGTTGTATGTATACAGGCAGCAGTCGCGAGGGGGCTGCTTGCAATGGACGGAGGGAACGAGGGGGCGCTCGGATCGAGTGAAAAAGTCGATGCACAGCAGCAGAGGGTGAAAACGGTACTTATCTTTTTCGTGGTCTTTCTTTTTTTTTTTTTTTTTTTTTTTTTTTTTTTTTTTTTTTTTTTTTTTTTTTTTTTTTTTTTTTTTTTTTTTTTTTTTTTTTTTTCTTTTTTTTTT
>JAPYYV010028582.1:0-15842 GCA_030522625.1 Copidosoma aretas
CTTTTAATTGCTTCTTTCCAAGAAAGTATGTTACTTGTTACAGTTTCTTTTGGAATATTCAATCTTTTCATGATTTCTTTTTTCCAATAGTATCTTTTTCCAACTCCACTCATCTTTGACGATAATATTAACAAATCAACTGATTTCGTGTTTACATTATATTATACATATATCTAATACGATAGCAGACCGACTCTCAGGTCATGAAAACAGTAATGCCAACTGCTACAAAAAAAAAAAAAGATTCGCTCGCTCTCTCTCGCACCCCCCACCCACAGTAGTCAACCCCCTTAACTATTTGCAACAAATTTAGGACAATTCTTCGTGCATGGAACAATCGATCATCCACATGACATTATACACATGTAATCCTCTGTACGTATAATTCATGTTGTTAACTGACGCGTAATTCTTCCATAAACATAAACAAATTTAGATGCGAGAAACCTGTTAAAGACCAAAAAATCCTGTTTTCTTTATTATTAAACATTCATTCCTACCATTCGTCAGCAACATTATTCATAATACACCTAGAGTCCCAGAAAATACAATATTACAAATGCAAGATAACAAATCAAGGAGCTGCGTACTTAGAGCAATATTTCTGACCTACTGCAGTCATAAAACTTGAGAAATAAATCGGAGTTCTAAACATCAGCCTTACTGCAACGATACTTGCCATTTTACAAATTTCACGCAATAATATTACATCGTCTTTATTTTCTGCTCCCGAGATAAAACATTCTATTTTCGATTCTATACTGAAGGAAAACCCGAGTTTGTATATTAGGCTCGGACGTCTCGACTCTGGGCAGCAAGAACAACAGACGAGTATATTTGTACACGTATAGACTGATTACACTCTCGCGAGTACACGCATATGTATATACATCTACTCGCTACGTCTAGGTATTACTATCTTCGCACTAAGTACTAAGTAAGCAGTACGAGGAGTTCAGGGACGACGAGCGGCTTCCGCCGAGTCAGCCGACCAGAGATCCGTTCAACACTTTTCGGACACTGCTTGAGCGTGCATGTGGCTCGCCAAGACGATCCATGCGATCGTAAGTCCTACAACGCGTATAATACGTACACATGCGCGATCGCGCACACAAACAGATTAGATACACGCGCCGATACACCATACGGTCTTCCTTTTTTTTTTTTCTCTTCGCACTCGGCGACTTCACCGTACTTTGTTACGTCGGCTACTTTGAACGAGGGACAGAGATATACCGCAAGAGACAAAAGAGTAGGTACTCATGCGAGTGGGTTTCATTGTTGGGGCTGCACGGGTCTTGCTAATAAGTGCGAACTCGACGCGGATCTCAGCTGATCTCGGGAGCTTGCGCAACCGTTGAAGATTAGTTTCGAGCTTGATTAGTGCTCTTGGAACGGATCGTTGGAAGTTCGCACGTTGTCGGCCAGTAGAGATTTGAAATCTGGATGGGCTGTTCTTTCATCGCCGACAGCGATATAATTCAATTTTATGTGCAATCTCGCGTGAGGGTCGTAAAAATTTGAGACCAAACAGTTTTCACTATAATCTAGCGAGACAAGGTGCTGCAAGTGACGAGTACATTGATGAATTTCGTGATGTGTACAGAATGAGCATGTATTGAAAGATTGACTCTTAAATTCAATTGTCAAGCGAAATCAATTAGAAATTATTATTTATTAATGAAAGTAAGACATAAAGTGCAAAATTATTACAGCTTTTTTAGTTTGTCCTCAACCTCAAATCACGGTCAGGATATTTTTATTTCATTCGTTTCACCTTATCAAGCTCGAACAAAAAGATATTACAGAAACCTCGACAGAAACTGTTTCTATGCGTATCAAAGTACATAAATGAACTTTTGTACAATAATGCCTAGGATTAATTTATCTTCTCGAAATTTTACATACTGTGCCTCTACACATATGCAGCTCAAAAAACTAGCTACTCAAAAATGTATTTTATAACTCTTAGTACTTACCTTATTAAGAACAACTAAAGAGAGCAGATTAAAAAAAATGAAAAAAAAAAAAAATTAATTTATTTTGGCTGTAACATAATTTAAAATTAAAGAAAAAATGAATAAATAAATAAATAACGAAGCGATATTTGTTGACGCAAGGCTTTTTTAACTTGGTGAGGGCCATAGTTTTTACCAAGATGGCTGAAGTATCGTCAAATTTTGTAATAAAGACTGGTAAGTTTACCATCAGGATTTGCCTGTTTTTCAATTTTTAATACTCCACCTGACATAAGAATGCAATATTGGATAGTTTTCCATCATCAACCCGATTTGTGTAGTGGATGTAATTATTTTAAATATAATGTTTTACAGGTTGTTTTTTTTTCAATTGATGATTCAAATTTGTTCTTGATATTTATAAGAAGATCATTTTACATTTATGGTAGAGAATTATACATTTTCAAGTTGATATCTTATGAAGCTGCAGATTTCTTAAACATTAGGAAATACTATTTGAATTTATTTATTCTAAAGTTTTCTGGACAAGTGACTCGGAAAATTGTAAATTGTACTAAGGCTTTAGGTACACAAATATTGATAATACATTCCGTTGCTTAGAAATACGTATTGTACGTAAGCCGACACTACTTATATTTATAAACAGACACGATGATTAAGGGATCCAGGTATAGTATACACCAGTTCTTCGTTGTTTTATATCACACTGAATCTGTAAGTCATAGCAGAAGGAACGTAGTTGTTCCGACGTAAGAAAACGGATTTTTTTTCCTAAGTGAACTTTATAATTTTTGGATTAATCCAGTACTTATATTTGAAATAAGAGATATAAAATTAATACTTAAACGTTACTAAAATACTTATTTAATATTTGGAAAGTACAAATCAGATTCTTACAATGGGCTTCTGAACAGGTAAGAATCACTTTAAAATAATCAGGTAAACTCGTGATCCTTCAATATTTTATGAATTCAGCGTTTCTTTGTTGAACATCAGAAATATAGTAAACTCGTAATTAAATGTACAATAGTTATAGGTTACTATAATTACCATCTTCTATAGTTATTTAACGTCGTTTACGACCTAGATTTGACCCAATGTATAGAGTCTTGAAGTCATTAAAATACGAATCCACCATGACTTACTTTTAAAACAAGTTTAGTGAAATGATTTTTTATTTTATTTTTCAGCTTTTAAAAGCATTTAGTTGTTTTAATAACAGTTCCGTTGATGCATATTTTGAAACTGTCATGCTACATCTGCCAGAGATGTGAAATCGAAACAAACATGAATGAACGAACACACATCTAACGTCTACATAGTCAAATATTAACAACGAAATTCACAGGAACAAAAAATCGAAATGGATAAGAATAAATATATTAACCGGCAAAGAGTCTAAAAATGTATGAATTGCAATAAAGTATTTGACTACAAACGTGGACTTACTATTCATATGCGAACACACACTGGCGAACGTCCCTATAAATGCGAGGAATGTAAAAAAGATTTTGCTCAAAAAAGTTATCTCTACATCCATATGCGAACACATACTGGCAAACGTCCCTACAAGTGCAACGAATGTGGAAAAGCTTTTGCTGACAGTAGTAATCGCAACGTACACATGCGTATACACACTGGCGAACGTCCCCACAAGTGCAAGGAATGTGGAAAAATTTTTATTCAAAAAGGTCATCTCAACATCCACATGCGTATACACGCTGGCGAAAGTTCTTGTAAATGCAAGGAATGTGGAAAAGCTTTTGGTGACAAAAGTGCTTTCAACAGACATATGCGTACACATAGTGACGATCGCCCCTTCAAATGTCACGACTGTGGAAGAGGCTTTGCTAAGAAAAGGGATATTAAAATACACGTGCTCACTCATATTCGGGAAGGTCCAAATAAATCAAAGCGGCGTCGACTCTCAAATTTTGTTGAGGAAGTATCTCAACCTGTTGATCTACCATCCAGGAACAATAATTCGTGCCCAGTGCCACCAGTTTCTGAAAATTTTAATGTCAAACGTACAAGTGCACCTTCACCGTCAATTTATTGGCGGCCATGGCTGTAAACCATTTGATACTATGTTTAACTTTCATAAGTTCAAAAAAATGTTTGGAATTTTATATTTTATAAATATTATCTTTCACTTATACTTTATCGTTTTTGTATTAGTTGCATCAAAAATCTTCATACTGTGCTGTACTTACGAAAAGGACTATTTTCATACGTTACTGACTGTTGCAAATATGCGCACGTTCATGGTACAATTTTTGATACGAAAGATACATTTGTAGACCCGTTTGTATGTAATAAATATCATGAATAATATTTCTATTTATTGACATAAAATGTCCTTTGTTTCCTCGTATCCACCCTACAAGTAGAAAGACAAATTTTTGTTCTCATCCTCCTTTATTACCAACATGATTTTGTCGTGATTCTAATATCATGCATTTGAACTGTGAAAATGATAAACATACGTGGCATAGCGCGGTAGAGCCGCATGTCAGTTTGAGCATACGTCTAATTGTTCACATTATCAGGAATATGAACGATACAACCACACCAATGATAACGCGAGCATTTTCTTAAAACGAAACTCCAAATTACATTTCTGTGCAAGGCAACAAGCTCCAGCTTCAAAAGCAAATTCCCTGCTGCACATCTAAAGACGCGCGGAGCGCTCGGCGAATTGCTCGTACCACATACATACATATATATACCCTATCCGCAATCAGCGCGTCACGGGATAATGGCAAATCGGCCGCCCGATGCATCTCCCAGCTCCAACTCAATCAACGGATGGCGGATGATGGAAGCGGCCGATCCCCGCGCGAGTGAAACATTACCCGAGCTAAGGACGCGCGCGTACGGCTCTTGGTATACGGCCGCCGGAAAAAAAGGTGAAACGACGGCTCCTCGGGCCGCGGAGCCGTTGAGGCAGCGGGAAGAGAAAGAGACCGGAAAAACCGGCGTCGCCGGGTCGACGGGGTTTTTCGCTCTCCGGAGCCGATCGCGTACAACACATACGCAATGCGAAAGCTGGAGCTCGATTCTTTTCCAGCGTCGTCTCGTACCGATGATGCGTACTTGCTCGCCGCGAGATACCGAGAATCGAAAATTCGATCGGCCGTCCGTGGGGTGTTCGGATTTTTAGCCGTTACGAGTTGGAAAAAATTCGCGCTCCAGGAGTCATGGGGAACGGAACGGGCGGATTTTCGTATACAGACCACGACGAGGAGGAACGCACAATGCTGCAGGTGCGCGTGTGTGCGCGCGAAAGAAGAGAAATGAATATGTCGCTTGGAAAGTTCACGTTGTTGGGTTGTAACGGGCACGCTCGTGGTGATCGTTGCCTTGCGTGTATGCGCGTATGCGCGTGATTGTCGTTGAACTTTTGTTTATGGAGCGCTTGTTTCCTGCATGTGTGTATCGAGACGTGCAATTTGACGTGACTCGAATTTCGCGATACTCGATTGTTACTTTGGAAAGTAATGATAGCCCTATTTTTGAGGGTAATATTATGAGTGATGCATGTACACCGATATTTAGAAAATTGGAGCAAGAAGTAATCCTATTATTACGGAGAAAACGATTTTTGGAACCTTGTATAAAGCCTACCGATGATCAAGACAGTGCGTTGTTGTGTGGATTAATTTATTTTAATTTATCGATTTCGACTGTAGCAAAGGGTTTCAAAGTGTGTAAAGGTATCGCACCACTACACGTATTTATATGAGACTACAGTAAATATCATCTGCAGGCTATTTTATTAAGTATTAACATTTGATCATCAGTTTTTATGTACCTAGTAGGAACTGTGGTACATACAACTTGTGTGAGGAATGGTTTTGATTAATAATTTTTGTTGAAAACCTACAAACATTAAAAAACATTCTAAATATTCTGGGATGATATAATTATTACTACTCTTTAACCTTATAATAGTTTGAATACTTAAATGAGAATCATAACGTTACATTGGTAATAAACGAGTACGAAAACACAAAACGATCCGTCTTTTTAATGATAAATGAAACATTAAAGAAAATCGAAGAAATGTAATTCTTCAAGCATTGTTAATTCTACATTAATAAAGCTGTATTACTCTAGTAAACACATTTTGTCAGTTGTTACGTTAAACAACGCAATATGATGCAACATATTTATATATGCCATTAACAGACAATTTTATAACATATTTTGAAAATTGCATGGTTAAAACATGATCATGAAAACAAATCTGGTGAATTAGTAGAGAATCCTTTATTTATTTATTTTAAAAATTTCAGAAAAACATTACTTGTATTTTTACAACGCTTGGAAATAGTCCTAGCTTTTAATTATAGTTATTTCTATTAATTTCATACACACGTATCTTTTACAGTAAAATTTCTACTACATTTATTTGCAACAGGCATTTATGCACAAATACAGTACAATATAAATATATTGGCAAAATATGAAGTAGAAAATATTCTCAGATGTAATAATTATAATATGACAAAAATTTAACTTTTTATCTGATGTACTATTGAAAAAAAAAAATATAACGTACAATTAAAAGCTACTCTTTCATGTAATATGAGTCAAGATGAGTTTTTAGTCTTGTAATGTTAAAAATGACTAATGATTTATAGAGCCACGGTCGCCAAAAGGTCAACGGCAAAGAAGCGCTTACAATTACTATATTGATATTTCCAGACTCTGATTGCACTTGGCACGTATTATTGTCCTGAGACGAAGTATTCACAGGTTTAGATATTTCTAACGCAAAATTTGAGAGTGGACGCCGCTTTGATTTATTTGGACCTTCCCGAATATGAGTATGCACGTGTTTTTTAATATCCCTTTTCTTAGCAAAGCCTCTTCCACAGTCGTGACATTTGAAGGGGCGATCGTCACTATGTGTGCGCAGATGTTTGTTAAGAGCACTTTTTTGAGCTAAATCTTTTCCACATTCCTTGCACTTATAAGGACGTTCGCCAGTATGTGTGCGTATATGGCTGTTGAGATGACTTTTTTGAGAAAAAGCTTTACCACATTCTTTGCACTGATAATGACGTTCGCTAGTATGCGTGCGCATGTGTCTGTTACAGTTAGCTTCATGATTAAAACGTTTACCACAGTCCTTGCACTTGTATGGACATTTGCCAGTATGTGTTTGCATATGAATAGTAAGTCTACTTTTGTACTCAAATACACTATTGCAATGCATACATTTGTAGACTCTTTGCTCATTGATATATTCATTTTTATCTATTTTGATTTTTTGTTTCTGTGAATTTCGTTGTTAATATTTGACTGTTATAACGTTCGATGTGTGTCCGTTGACTCTTATAATCCAGATTACTTATCTTTAACAGATGTACGTTGATTTGCAGATGGAGAATCTACTGAAATGTAGTTAACCACCATCTGTTTTAATTAGTTAAATTTAAAAAAAAAATCATACTTAAAATATATTGGTATTTAATGTAAAATAAAATTGAATATTTCATATTTCATTGATGGAGTATTTTCATGAAAAAAATGCTTTTTTTGTTTATATCGACATGATATGCATAGTAGTGCATAAATGTATAAAATTTGCATCATTTTAAGACTTTGAACAATAAAATAATTTGTTTAAAAATCGCTAAAATTTTAAAATTTCGAAAAGGATTTTGATTGGCTAGCCACAATGACGTCATAACACCAGCAAAGTCACAGAAGCTGGTTTGTACAACCATAACCTTAAAACACACTGCTCTGTACAATGAATAACATATATTTCGGCTTCCGCGACGGTCGGGAACGTTCAGTTTTTCCCGAAGCGTTCAAAATGTCAGACAAAATTGTTATTATTTTTTAAATATATATGGATTGAAAAATCATAGTAAAAAAATATTTTAATATGAATCTATATAAAGAAATGAAATAATTATTTTTAGTGCATGCAAATACTCTATATCCAAAGACCTTACACTATTTATTGACGTAACATAACTCATAAGAGGCAATGAATATTAAATAGCTTATATTGCAGTACATCGCAAGCCTGGTGATAGGGGCGCTCGCCCACCCCTAAAGCGCCTGAACCACAATAACCCACCAGACCAACATTAGATCGCTGTATAAACTGAATTAATAAGAAAAAAACGTTCTCATATTTTTCGTTTAAAGAATTATTGTAAATTAAAATAAATCTTTTTACAAACAAGCAATTAACTTTACACACTCTAACTGTTATAATCAAACTAAAAAAAACAATTTTCCATACCTCGGGCTCTCGATCTCAAATAACTTGGATCTCTTACTTTAAGTACAATAATTAGCAGCTAGCTATTGAATCTCAAGTACTAGAGTCTTTAATATCTTGCTTTTAGCACAAAAGTAATCCATGAAGTCTTTGATTTTATTGGTTAATAGTTTAAGTGGTTAGGAATTACGTATCCATGTGCGTGATCATCGCTTTACTCAAACGATTCCATCGTTGCTTTGGTCGACCTAACGGTCTTTTTCCTACTGGTTTTCCTACCATGACCCTATGAGCATTTCTATGTTATTCACTCTCGCAACACGGCCAGCCCATCGCAATCTATGAGCTTTTATAACTTGACATGTATTTGGTTTCCCGTAAAGCTCCTGAACATTGGTATTATTTATGAAAAATTATAAATCTTGCTTATGGTACTTTTACTGCTTGAGTAGTTAAAGACTTGCTGTTGGATAATTTATCCAGAAAACACCAGGTTTGTTGATTATAGTTAAAGTTGATAAATATTGTAAGTTGGTTATTTATTTTTTATAATCATTAATTTTATTTTAAAAAATGGGGTTATGCAGGTTCGGGTTATTGCGTTCAAGTTCTTTACTATCACCCCCTCCCCCAAGATAAATCCCAGGATCCACCCCTGGTATATGGTAATGACGTACACTTATTACATGACGCATCAAAAGAGATTTTATCACGCTTTAACTATGTTTCCGAAGATAGATATAATAAACACCAAATCTTTTAAATATTAAGGGTTATGGACTTTCTAGTTATTGTAAAATTATTCTTACCTGTTTTGAATCTTATTAGAGTCCGTCTTCAACCTTCCCGAAAAAATAACAATTTTAGAAACTTTAAAGTATGAATTATGCGTCACATTTTTAACTCACTGGCTTGTGCCAAAAAATATAAAGTTCTCTCAGAAAAAAAATTTGTTTTTATATGTTCGAACAACTGTCTGATTGCTGCGACTTACAGAATTGGAGTGATATAAAACAACGAAGAACTGGTGTATACTATGCCTGGATCCTTTAATAATCGTATATGTACACAAATAAATGAAGTGTCGGCTTACGTACAATACGTTTGTCTAAGTAACAGAATGTAGTATCATTATTGGTGTACGTAAAGCCTTAGTACAATTTACAATTTTCCGAATCGCTTGTCCAGAAAAATTCATAATAAATAGATCCAAATAGTATTTCCTAATGTTTAAGAAATCTGCAGCTTCACAAGATATCAACTTGAAAATGTCTGAATTTCCACCAAAATTATTAATTTATCTTGAGAATATCCTATCTCAAAAAAATGAGCCACTTTACGAGAAGCTAAGATAAAATGATACTGATTGGGTGGATCAATGGGAATAACGCAATGCTGTTGGCGCTAGGATTTATTTCAACAATCATTTGAATGATCAGTTAGATCCATGCTTTATTGTGTCCATTGGATTATTACACATATTCGTATATAAATACACAGTATGCATTTTTTTATTGCAGTATTTTAAATTTTGACATCGGTCTTGTAAAAATAATTCACGTAACCAGGTAACAATTGCTTCAAATATTAAAATAAATATGAAAAGCACGTATGGATTAAAAAAGCTCATTAGCCTATGTATTTATACACGTAGTTCACGATGGTACAAGTACATTTATGTCGTATTAATTGACCGACTATTCTGGATTGTTTTGCAAAAAAACCTCATTTTTACTGTGTCTTTTTTATCTATGAGAAGAAAAAATATCGGAACTCTTATGTGTCTATAAGGGGTGACAAATAACAATTAACCTTAAAAAAAACGCAATTTTTCTCTTTTTTACTTAATAAATTAACTCGAAATGAGTCACAATGTTTTTTCTGTTATTTTAGTGCATAAGTTAGGCTTAGATCATATCGTTTAAAGTATTATTCTTCAACAACCACAGTTCCGATTTGATTCATTATGAAACAGAGAGAGATGTAGACGAAATCTTTTACTGCTCTATCTATGAATCAACGGCTACCGATGTTATACTTACCTTATACATTATATTTATATACAAACACAAGTAGTATCAGCTATCGTAGATTTTATAATCCTCACTACTTGGACCGAATTTCATTTCAATATTTATATTAAGCATTAGCCTGGCTCGTACTTATATTTTTACAAATCTACAATTATATAATGTTGTATATTATACATTCATCAAACGAATTTGGTACCGACGTAACACACGGCTCTTATGACTATTAATATAAGAACATTTTTATAAAACTTAATATTTAAATTTTAATGAAGAAAGGTACAATTTTTTTTGTGTTTAATGAACTATAATGTACATTAAAAAAAAAAATGTTCACGCATGAATTTAGATTTCATTGAAAAACCATCTATATAAAATTCAGTACTTCCTCAATTGGTTAATTATAAAGCATATATTAGTATGTAGTGCGGAAAATAATATCCATCATTTACCATACGACCTAAAGAACTTTCTAGATTTCACGAACTCAAAATTATAATTCTGACTAAACACTTGCGGTTCACTCCGCTGAGTTTTCAAGAAACCTATTTTCCCCATCTGGAACCATTTTTCATTTTTCGTCCTCCCACGAGATACAAACGCATAATAACGCGTCGAATGATGGAGACCAGACAAAAAAAGTATAGATTCAAGCCAATAACTTTCGCATAATAGGCTCTATAAATGCCGAGTACTGCGAAATTCATTTTTCATTCCCCTTACCTACTAAGACAGGCCGCACACATTCAGCCCTATTTTGCATGTAATGTACTCACCATCGGCTTTCGTCGGCTCGTCCTCGACAATACAATCGTTGTGTGCCCTCCTCTCATTTTTCGACGTGAACCAAAAAGAAAATAATACATCATCAATGCAAAAAAAAAAAAAAAAACCACAACACCCCCCCGGAACCGGGCCCCCCGGCGCGCGCTCCCTGTCCCGCGCCAGGGAGCGGAAGAAAAAAAAAAAAAGAATACAGCCACACGGAACGAGGCACTCGCGTGGTGAATACCGTTCCGTCGAAATGAGCGCTAATTATATTCCGCACGTGCCATTCGCAGCAAGGAGGTGCGTCTCTGGGTTCGTTCACGTACAGAGGATCATGTGAGTATTATGGATGATGAAAATATTAGGCGGGCGAAATGAGTGCGTGGTACTCGATGCAGCCAACAGATTCGAGGAAACGCGAAAGGAGTCCGCGCGGTGCACGTCCGACCTTGACACATTGAAGAGGTTGCTCGGGGCGCGCGGAATTCCCTGCAGTTGGGTTTTACCGCTGACTCGGTAGTGGATGAGATTGAGCCGAAGCGCAGGGATTTTTTTTCGGTCGTCTTTTGTGGTTGTGCATGAGGATTCGGTTTTTGGCGTTAAAATCTTTTAAGTATTGCAAAATATTATTGAAATGAGTACATATTTCAAGATAAAGTCAAAAAGTTTATTGGGCCCAAAAAAGATGAAAAAAGCGGATAAAAATCAGGTTACAATGTCATCATCGTAACCAGTCGTACTTTGAAAATTTCAGTATTGGCGGTGATAGGGCCAGTATATTAATTTGGTCATTTATCTATTTACGCTCCATCACCCAAAAGTTGTCGATGTGGAAGACCTTTCTTTTTTACATTGGAAAAGTAAAAAAATTTGTGCACACCCGATTATTCCCAATTATAGCCACTAATTTTGACAAGTTTAAATTACACTTGCGGCCAATGCTTTCGTCAAGTTAAGTAGTCAACTCTCAAGCCCTCAAACTCATGATGCAAAGAACATAAGGTGTTCTACGACGTATCTTCCCGAAACTCCAGCCTATCGCATGCCCTTCCAAAACTCAGTCATTTTAAGTCAGTTTGGACAGTAGCCAATAAAACAACGTAAAATTTAGACAAACATTGCTGCAATTTGGAAAGTGCGGACACGGATGTGTTTCGGTTTGTCTGGTAGCACACCCTATGTTCTTCACATAATGCTCAAACTGGACCTTTTCATATTTTAGAGATGTCAAATATCTGGTTATTTTCTAGCTCTAGATGACGTTGTATTGTTATTAACAATATGGTAACAAATATACAGAATTATTACTAAGATTGTAGGAACACAATTTACTTAGAGTACCCAATTTACGTTTTGTTACAAAAATACGTTAAAATTACCAGCAGTGTTTTTTTCATATAGCAAGAAATCTGGCTTAAGCTAATTCGACTTTCTAATAACTCAATTATGAAGTAATTCTAAAAACTAAATTACGAAAAATATAATCTTATCCATAAAAATGTTGCATTTTTCGTGAAACGACCCAATAGAGTTTATTATGCATGCAGATGAGTATTCCAGAGGTGTCTCTAGTTTCGCAATCGGTGTAGTATTAGCAGAGATTGTAATGAAGAAACATGCAGAATTACCTCCAAACAGTTTTTTAAAGCGTCGTAATAGTGGACTTTGCAATTTTTAACGACTTACTGATTACAGAAACTCCAGCGGAGACACATTTCCTTCCACGTTAATTTCTCCTTTCTTTCACACAAAAGAACCACATTTATACCGACGTTACAAAGAACCAGCCTGGTACAAGTATACCCTCTAGTAATTAAATCTCCAAAACAAGATCCTTTCAAATTGTCAACGATCTCCCGATTCGATGCGCAAAACATACATATTGTCAAACGACTAACGTAATTTAACACGAGACTCATTATTCAAATGAGCTTTTGCCAAATGTATACCCTGCGCGAACACTTTGTTCTCCACATTATCCATACCTCCGCGAGTATACGCGCCAAACTGGGTCAAGAGGACCAGCCGGAAATCCATTTCGAGCAGAGACACATACATAATATGCCCCGGGCTGCACGTTATCATTACGATCATCGTCGTCAAGTTTCTTTCAAATGCAAATCAGCGTGTGTGTGTCTTATCAAACCGTCCCTCCTAAATTACCATACGAAATGTTTAAAACCAAACTCGGAGTCGAATGCAAACAACTATAGCCGTATGCAAGGACCCAACGAAAACGCGATTCGTCAAACCATACTTTTCCAGGAACAACCATTATAGCAAAAGAAAGGAATACACGCTCAGCTCCAGGCCCTTATACTTATATGTACGCCCGTTACGGATCCGCGAGTCGAGATCACCGGCGCGAACTTTCACATCGCCATAAAAGCCCGGGACCGTTTTGAATTCCGTGCACGCGCCACTGCTGTCTCTTACACATTCTACATGTTGGCTCATAAAGTATAGGTAGCACCGTGTGGTTGGGCAGATGCGTGTACGTGAAATTAAATCGGCTCGTCTAAATTCGGCACCGATTTCACGGATGGGGTCTAGGTACGAGCCGATGGCGATTGGAGGAAACTATATTGTATGTGTAAGAACTCAGTACTTATGTGAAAAAAATAAATAAATGTTACTTCTGTATCGCAAGTTCAGTGTCTATGTGCTGTTCTAGAGGTGTTGTGAAACTTAAACAGTGGTGGGAACAAATAAGCTTAGGAGTGAGTATATAGTGTACTTTTGTTTTCTTGATCGATGATTCCTATCGCATCGGCACGGTTTTATTGCCGATAAGCCTGTTTATGATGTATAATATTGAGTACTAGCTTACCCGTCACTTGATGCTGCCATCTCAGAAGAAAGGAAATTCAAAGAAACTTGTTGTGATAAACTTCGATATATATTGTGTCATGATTTTTGAGACTTGTTCAATGACAGCCGGAAAACATTTAAAGTGTCGTTTTAATTCGTGTGCTTGCGGATACACGATATTGTTTGTTTGCCCGTCTGGTGTGTACACGAATAAATCAGAAGGTTGAGCTATCTACGTACAGTTGCCCATGTGAGAAGCACGGACTTTCCAAATCAAGCCCACACACTTGCAGCAATCGTCATTGTGCTTTGTTGATGGCCATTGCAAAAGCGAGTTGTACTGGAAACCGCAAACGTTTTAATTCAAATGGCATCTGCTGGGATCATTAAAATACGTGGCAACAGTATATCTTCCCCCTTAAATATTTCATTCGAAATTGTAGCTTCGATGACATTGTACATCATCTTTTTCACCGAAAGTCTTGTATCGTTGCAAAGTCATGGTGGATTACTTTTTTGAAGAAGAATGGTAGGCACGCCAATTTTCAATGTCAAAATGTGGGGTGGCATACCTGTCACATCGAGTTTATTCAAAAATTCCGTTGGGTAATTAACAACTTCATCTTGATTCATCACAGTTATACTTATCGATGGACTCATACGTTTTCGCTTCGCCTAGTAATATGTTTTTAATGCTACAATTAATTGCATTGCCATCGTTGTTCGTAGCTGCTAATACAGTATAAGTACGTACGTACGCACGCACGTGCACTGAGCCACTGATGATTTTTGTAATTCCACGGAATATTTCGGAAAATCTTTTGAATCGATTCGTCTATTGTTGATGTCATCTTACAAAAGTTTGTCATCAATAGATTGTGTAGATCTGTCGATCGCCACCTTTCCATTCCTAATATCCAGCAATTGTTTTGCGGATCGTTCGGCGGATGCATCATTTTGTTATTGAACACGTATATTGGTTTTAAAAGTCAATTTCTTCACATGTCGCCACAGAACTGATGATTTGAGACATGCATTAAGTTCATCAGCAGGCGTTAAACGTGGTATAACTGGCAGAGTTTCTTGAAAATCACCAGACAATAAACTGAGTGCTAGACTGAAGGGCTGTTCATTTCCCCTCAAATCTTTCAGTACATCCGCAGTGTAATCCGACGCTTTGATATTTTAATACGTTGCATTATTGTGTCATACACGATGCGTAGTTCTGTAACTAATTTCGGAAGATTTCATTTAACTAATGTATCCAAAACATGAACATCGAAGTGTTTTTCACGTCGCCAATCACGATCATCAGATCGATTCCCAACTGCACCAGTCCTTTGGGCTGCCAATCAAAAGCGCACAATCATGAGAAGCGCACAATCAAAAGCGCACAAACCGAACGATCAAAAGCGCAAAAACCGAACGATCAAAAGCGCACAAACCGAACGATTAAAAGTGCACAAACCGAATGATAATAATAATGGCAGCCGCAATGTTATTAACGTCTCAAAATATCAACAAAGGCAGGCTAAGAAAATGCTGTAGAGCAGTCAATATATTATCGATGATTCAATATCAAATATCGAAATCAGTTTACGTAGTCCCTTATATACATAGTCTCCTAATATACGGTTCCTTTAAGTATCGGTTTTATAGGAATTTGGCTTAAGGTGATAAAGCGTGGCGTTGTACCGTGCGAAATCGTGGCGTGTCAATTCATACTGATGCGGGTGTGAGTGTAATTATAAAGGCATCGAACTCGCATCGGCATGAGCCTAGTACTGAAAAGCAGATACAATGTACTGTGGCGAGAGTTCAGTGCAAAAGAAAAGCTACAGATTGTTTAGCTCAAAGACCGCTTGCTATTTCAACCGGAGTTCTCGCGGAAATGGATGCAGCATCTGGTAATTTCTTGTAAAATATTTATATTTGTACCTATCGTATTATATAGCATTAAATGGTTCCGAAGCCAGTAAGTCAATTGTAAGTTTTCATTTACCTATG
>JAPYYV010028584.1:0-10739 GCA_030522625.1 Copidosoma aretas
AGTCGTACAAATTTCCCGCCGTTGTTTATTGTTTCGTAATTAGTGTCAATAGAAATTATGATATTGTAAAATGAAAAATTTTCAATGTCGACTCTCGACAATGTAGTAAGAGCACTTATTAATAGATGATGCGCGGAAGATTTTTCATTTGTAAAATTACCAGTGGCTGGTATATAATATACTTGGGTATACACTTGGATAACAACAAACAATTTCACACATCTGCAATATCTGCATGTATTGTATGTATGTACATGTTAACATGTACTACATGTTGAGAAAGAGAGAAAGAAGTAACAGAGAGATACAGTGATAACGAATAAAAACATTAAAGACCTGTCAAGCCCGAATTAACACGTGTTTAGTTTAGTGACGGCTTAACACGTCGTAGTCGGTTTAGTCTGGTCGGTGCATCTCCGTGGTGCGGTTTCGCTTGTTGAGTACTTACTTATTTTTCTTACCAATGGATTTTTGCACAAAAATTCTGTACTTACGACATAAAATTCAATGACTTTCGAACCAAGACCAAGCGAAGTGACAGTTCACTCTGCCCGAGAATTCGAACACACGTGAACGTTGACCGGCGGTGTTCTTTTTTTTCGTATCGAATTTTCCACTGTGCATAAGGTGTTTGTGATAAATTATCCGTGCCTGTACTTAACTGTATTCGCTTTTTGCCAGGTGTTTGCAGATACTTTGAACGAAATTTTTAGTTTATAAATAGGAGAGTGGCATTTGTCAGAAATTTTGGATCGGATGGGAAATTCGAACCAAAAAAATCATCGCCATGTTCATCGACAGTACGAAAGTCAGGTAAAAAACCATTAGCACACAACTTTCTAACCTAAAATAAATAGTAATAATAATCTTGGTTTTAATCATTGCAGTACAGTCTCAGTGATGTTATTAGGAAAACTTTTACCAGGACTCCACAGGCTTCGTGCGAAGAGCTGAGGCCTTGGTCCAGATTCTCACGCAGAAGGTAAAGACTGATTGATATGTTCTATTTCTATTCATTGTGTAATACATTTTAGCAAATTTTTCCACGTCACAGATTGATTAAAAACCAATGTATTACAGCTGGAGCGAGAATACTCTGAATGATCCATTTAATTCCTCAAAGACTGCATGGCCTGTGCCAAGATTTGAAGCTATGTTCTTACCTGAGTTTCCAGTTAGGGAAGCACCTCTGAAAAGTGATTATGTGTTCATTGATATTATTTCCAAGGGAGCCTACGGCAGAGTGTATAAAGTACGAAAAAAGGATACTAGAGAAATATTTGCCTTAAAAGTTATTAGTAAAGCTAAAATAGTTGCTGAAAATGCAGTTGAACAAGCCAAACAAGAAGTAAGAATTTAATTTCACAACTTTATATTACAAGTAGTGCTCAAGTTTTTCCAATTCAATCGTTCAAGGTGTCTATACAAAAAGCTGTTGGCCATCACACTTTTATTGCCAGTTCACCTTATCATTGGCAAGGAAGGAAAACTTTGTATATTTGTGAGTTGGGCATTACCAAACAATTTACGTTTTGTGACTGCAATTGATGTAGTATTATGTATTTCAGTAACACAGTACATAAACAGTGGTGAGTTGCTCTCTCTAGTCCATGAATACGGCTGTTTATCAGAGGATGTAGTTAGGATATATGTAGCTGAGATAGCTTTAGCTTTAGGTAAATCATAATTATTATAAATTGTATTATACATCTGAAAAAAATGGTAAAATTAAATACTTTTTTCCAGATTTCCTTCATAATGCAGGAATAATTCATAGAGATTTAAAGACATCCAACATCTTACTTGACAATGAAGGTCATGCCATGCTCATAGACTTTGGATTAGCCAAATGGCTCAGGCCTATGCATCGAACTGGCACCTTCTGTGGAACTCTAGAATATATGGGTAGGCTGATTTTTGTATAACGATATATAAATGAAGTTTTTCGCAAAGTTGTAATTCGTTAATTATCTTTGCAGCCCCAGAAATTATGAAACGACAGTATTATGGACACGAAGCTGATTGGTGGTCACTCGGAGTATTAGCTTGTTTTCTTCTGACAAATCAGGTTTGTGGATCTTATTGTACCTATCTCTTATTTTCTTTTGTGTGTATTATCAAAAATTCGAATTTGGATGTAGAGAAAATAAATAATTGTAAGTTGCGCTACCTGATGGTAGGAATGAAAATCAATGTGGAATGTCCCATGTATACGTGTCCTATAAGTATGATCGGCTCTCAAGGAGACACAGAAACAAGACTCCGTGGCGCAACGGTAGCGCGTCTGACTCCAGATCAGAAGGTTGCGTGTTCAAATCACGTCGGGGTCAATTTTTATTTTTTTCCCACTTTAAATAAACAAAACATCATTTGTACAATGATAACTAACATTATTTTGCGTAAAAATAATTGAATTCAAAAGTATAACACTCGATACTTGTTTTTGCAAGAAAAAACTCTGAAGTGCATTGTAAAAGATGATTGACAGGCGTATTGATAAATACAAATAGTTAACATTTAAATTAGATGACGATAGCATGCCAAAATATATTAATGAACTTGAATTAATTTGTCAGAAATTAAATTGATGATGAAATCCTTCATAAAAGAATCCATGCTGTTTCAGTAAAACCTAATTTGTAGGTATTTCCTATAATAGATTCATGCTAAATCACATGGTATGAAGTACTATAGAAAAAGTGATTAAATTATATAGAATAGATGTATAATATCATAGGATTTTGTATCATGAGTATTATTATAAGATGTAAGATGCATGCGGACTTGGGTGTACCCTATAAGTATAATTGTCAAAAAACCTAACAATCGTCAGCTGCATTCCCAAAAGATCAATCGAATATGTAAAAAAAATGCGCCCCCGGGTGGGCTCGAACCACCAACCTTTCGGTTAACAGCCGAACGCGCTAGCCAATTGCGCCACGGAGGCTTCGACGAGTCGAGTCTCCGCGTACATCTTGTTCCTGCATTTTCCCCCTTTACGGCATTTTCTATTGATGAAAAATAAAAATATTATTTTTACTATGGGGAATTTTTTGATAGAATTTTTTAACCATCTAGGATTTTTCAAGATTTACAAACATCAATAATTTAAAAAAAAAAACACTATCAAAATATCCAAGTTGGTATTAGGTATAAAGTATATCCTATGACTCAATTATTCGTAAAGATTAAACAGCGACTTATTTTACATTTTCAGTCATACTTGTGATCAAAATCCATTATTTGTTCCCCAAAAAGTTGAACAAAAGTTGTTACCACATACTTATCATCCAAAGATTTTTGCTACATTACTCAGTGAGCTGGACAGAATAGTGAAAAGATTTAGTATACAAACATAGAACGTGTGCTGTTCGTATTACCGATCATCACAAAAACTAAACTTTATTCCCGGTAGATGGCGTTAAGCGTTCAATAATTGCTCATTGAAATTTAAAAAATTTAAAATTCATTGAAATATTTGTCCTTAAATAAATTTGATTATCTACAGTTTAGAATGGACAAGAATTTGATTTTTATATTTTTTGTTAACTAAAAATATATTATCTCAGAAGTACATATGATTTTACTTGAATTGGAGTAACTTGCGCGATATGCATAGATATTACAGTCAATGGATAGCGTCATCAAATAAATTTATTAATTTTGTCAAACATTCGCCAGTTTGTTAGAACTTTTGTTTATTGATTGGTGTTCGAAATGAAATGATGACTCAATACGTGCACAAGATAAGACGTGGTCGGTCAAAGAAAGGCTGATCTAGGCATCGAGGACACATTTTTCTCCCTCACCAGTCACCCTAGTGTATAGTAACTGACTAAGGGGGCGAGACCCACGAGACCACGAAGTGCAGAGAGAGTAAAGAATGTAGACGTTTTCTTTTATTTAAAGAGAGCAACAAAAGTCCTTTTAGTTGTTTCTCGACAAGATTGAGAAATAGAAGTTAATTTTCTTCGATCAATTCAACTACAATATGTCAGTTTAAGCAGTTCGGTCAATGGAGTGTGTCTCATAACTGACCGTAGTTTTATTTGAAAATCGAGCTTTTATCAAAAATTTAAATTACTCAAGTTTACAGCAAAGCCATTAGAAATCCAATCATCTGTAAATAAACCATTTCATGATTCAGTTGCCAAGTTTTTGCGCGGAACAGACTCAAGGAGCGTTGGTTTAGATCTGCAGATTGTTGTGAATGTTGGAAACAACATTAAAACCCCTTTGGAGATCGTAGCCAATTTTTGTCTCGACTTTAAGCCACCCCTGTAAGTTATGTCGCCCATTATTATACTTGTGGTAATTCTCACAAAAAATTTTGGAAACATGTATAGGTGTTGGAATAAAAATAGCCTGACAGATATCCAAACGAATCGAGAAACCGAAACCCAATATTTTGTCATCGTACGGTGGAACGTAGCAGCGAACACTTGACCGACAAATTATTGAGTTATAGAGTCTCTTTTACGCTATGGTCGTTCGATACATAAATAATATACATGGATGCCTATCATAAGGATATTAATATCGGAACACCTACGTTTTCAAAAAAATTTTATTTTACAAGCAGTAAAATGCAGCTCCAATTACATTAATTACCATAATAAACATCATCATCATCACATAATATTTACTCATTAATTATATACTATTCATTATATTGAAACCATTAATTTATTTAAAAAATTAAGCATGTATTAACTGTACGACGTGAAAAAATTACTTTTATTCAACGACAAATGAAAAAACGAGCCGCACCACGATTCCCGACACGTCTGCTCGATCAGAGATCGAAAAGCTGGCCGATACATGTATACATTCGAGGGGGCTTACGAGTAACCCGCGGTGCTAATGACCGAAAAGAGGCAATTATCGTATCTCTCCCTATATCTCGATACCACCCCTGTATACACCTCCGTGAGCTAACGAATAGCGCCACTAAATAACGTAAACGACTAGGGTACGATGGGGGAGCATCGAGGGCCTTGGGGGCAGAGAAGAAGAGCCTCGAGAACCGCGGCACGTATTGGTATTGTTTGCGAGCGTACGTGCCTCGATACGCGAATGGGCTTCTGGTACATTTTTCTTTATTCGCCCCTTGCGAGAAAAATTTTAACTGCGTGAATTAATGTGTGAAAAACTATGAAAATCGTACGGTATACGGACAATTTTATAGTTTTTCGCATAATCATGCATGCCACTTTCCGGATGTCACGGGTATGGAATTGTATTATCGCTGGTCCCTTGGTCCCTAAAAATCAATGATTGAACCGGAAAAAAGTGCTCCACGCTGCAAAACTGTTGTTGGATATAAAGGTACAAAGTTACTGGGTCAGTACGTACCGATCAGACGTGATATAACTGTAAAATTTCTTCTTTTACTGGAAATAGTCTTTGAATGATAATTTTTTAGTAAAAAATTTGAATGATACATCAAAACCAAACGCTGCTTTTTAATCTCTGTCAATTTTTTAATTGAGAATCGTGAGGTTTCGTGAATAGATGGACTACTTACTTATGATTGGACCCTCACAGTTTTCCACCGTTTTTTCACACGCATTTTCCCACCAAGGCTTGGTATTCCGTTCCGCGGTATCATTCACTGCGTCATTGGATCCATCCCTTTTAGAGGATACCCACCTGGATGTTCGCATAATTGTATGTGGCTCACGTTTTTGCGATAAACACACCGCGGGGTCGTCTCGCTGCGTGCGGGCCGTCTTGTAACTTGGCTAGTTTACATTTTTGCTGCCCCCCCCCCCCCCCCCCCCCCGCCCTCCCTCTCTCTTTTAAATTTCACGCGAAATAAAAAAAGGAAATATTTAGAATGAGCCATAAAATGGGGCAGAGTGTATATGAATAACAAGTCCATCAGCAGTATACTTGTAATCATATTTATTCGTCTAACATTAATCACCATCATCTCTTACGAAGACTAAAAATGTGTGTATGCATACAATAATTATCGTAAATCATCATAATAATAATAATAGTAATAGTATAAGCCAGTCGACGAAATCAACGCGTTGTATTATTATCATTTTCCATGCAAAAATACCAATGTACACAAGAGTATATTATAGTCGGAAAAGGAGCGCAATACCAAATAATTTCCGGAAAACCGCGCTACAGTTTCGAAAAATTCCCGAGAAACCTCGATTCCTTTGCCTCATTACCACCGCGCGCTGTGCGCGTTTCGCTGCTACATTTTTTTTTCGTCTTTTTTTTTCTTTTTTCTCCTCGTTCTCGTTATAATCACAAAGTTCATATGTTTCTACATGAGAGAATTAGGTACTTTCAAATTTTGGCATCACCATCGTCGTCGTCGTCGTCGCGTTATAATGATACAAATACAACATACCCAGCGAGAATCCAATCTGTTTGTCGCTTTGTAACAGGAGAGACACGCGCTGCGTTATGTACATGTATACATACTTGACTTCTTATAATATATACGCATGCAAAGGAAAACGTAATCGGAGCGTAATGAATCTGCAGGACGGAAGGGGGGGGGGGGGCAATCGATAAGTGTCGCCGAGCTTCCTTGCACCGCTGCAATGTCACGTTTCGCAGCCGGCTTGCATAATTATCGGGAGGCATTATTGTATCGGGTTGAGCGACGGCCGCGACCATCAGGTGAATTGAAGTCGTTTAGCGCTGCCGCTTTAGCTACTACTTACTATAAACGAATTTCGAATTCAAAGGTCAAGGTGTATTTAAATTATGCGGATCTTCTTCTTTTTTATTGCTCTTCCTTTTTCTTCTTTTTTTTTTTTTTTTTTTTTTTTTTTTTTTTTTTTTTTTTCTTTTTTTTTTTTTTTGTTTTTTTTTTTTTTTTTTGCTTATGCAAGGTGCTTATGCGCGACTCGATCGAATAAACGCAGCGCACAGAGCCGCTTTTACGGTTTTTTTTTTATTTTGCTCTGTATACGGATTTCGCAAGTATAGGTTTTTACTTGATTTTTTTCCCCACTTTTTATTTTACTTCTATAGGGAGATAAAAGAGCTTATGTTGAAAAGGTGAAACAATATAGGTGTGATCTATAATGAATCGATAGTCGTTGGTGGATTTTTTCTCTTTTTTTTTTTTTTGTTTTCTAGAAATGTAACAATTCTAAATGTAGATTCCTATCTTACTACGTTTAACGTTATTCATATAATTTGTTTTGTTTTTCTTTTCTTTTATATAGGTATAAATGCAATGTATAAACTACATGTTACTGTATCTCCTTCACGTGTTCGTGAGGACTTTTTTCTTTTTTTTGCTCAGATATGTAAATATACGTATAGTTATTACATCGACGTTATTCCTACAAATAATATTGTAATATGTGTCTGTTATGTTTTCTTTTCTTTAGTGAATTCTAAAATAGGTATTGCTTACGCTCCAGTAAGAAGTAGAATTTTATATCATTATTAATTATTATCCAGTAAATCAACTACATACAATAATTTATGTTACACTGCTGTTGTTGTTTTTGTTGTTGTTGTAGTTGTTGTTGAGTTTTCTTATGCATAACGATGGTAATAGTTATAGTAATGATGGTAATAAAATTTGGAATGATAATAGTAAACTAAATTGGATCTCACGGTCATTAGGTTTTTGTAATATTACATTTATTCATGGAATAATTATAAAGAAATGATGATGCATACTCGGTAGATTGTAGAAAATATAACCCTGAGTTAAGTCTTCGATAAGCACGATGCGCTTTTTTTCTTTCTTTCTTTCTCTATCTTTGTTTCTATTATTATCTATATAAATCATATAGAAACGAAACGTGTACCCGCGTTCGTATCGTTTTCAGCTCGTGTAATGTATATGTGATGCATTGTATCATCATTACCACTGCTACGAGACCAAAAAAAAATAATAAAGGTGTGATGTTGTTGTTGTTGTTGTTGTTGGGTCGAGTCGACAGAGTAAAAACATCGGTGGTAAATTATTATCAATAATAATTATTATTATTGTAACGATGATGATAGCAATAATACAAATAATAATAAAATAATATAATGTAATAATAATAATAATAATAATAATAATAATAATAATAATAATAATAATAGCGATACTATCACTAACGAGTAATAAAAATTAATTATCAATATTACGACTAAAGGGAGAATTTCTACTCAGTACGTTGCAGGATGACATGAATGGGTGAGGTGGTTGTGGAGTGGGGATGAACGCACAGGGAATAGTAATGACGAGATGGATGAATTGGGAGTGGGGGGAAAGTCTACGTTTATCATGACACGCGTAGTCGTCATGGTGCTAACGTTATACAAAGAGGTGAGGGCAATGATCGAAGGAAGTAAGGTGATGGGGGGAGGGGCAAGAATAAAGGTGACAGTAAGATGGATGTGTAAGAACTAGGGCGAGATAAAAATAAAAATTGATCGTCGGACGTGAGAAAAACCGAACGTTCCATGCGAACAAAAGTCATCAGTGTCCGCCGGGACGAACGCGTTTCTTCCTCCTTCTTCTTTTGTTTCTCCTCCAATAGATTGAGCGCCCGGGAGCGTCGCGAGTCTCGGGGACCTGGATGATGGCCGTCGTTTCCACCGCCATGTCCTCGATAATAATAGTAATAATAATAATAATAATAATGATTTTTTGTCCGTCTTACGGAGCGACGAGGCCCACCATCAGAGCCGGCGAGACTCGCGACGCTCGTCCGCGGGATCGGCTCGCGAAAAATCGTACGTAGCACGTCGAGATCGGGTGAGCTTTTGTGTAAGTTTCGTGTATATCACCTGACTCTCTCGCGAGTGTGAAATCACGCGTCTGTGTTGTTACACTTGGGGCACCCTACATCCGTTGGAACATTTTGAAACCTGACGCGTTTGATGACGACAGCTATTTCGAATATCACTATGTAGGTTATGTAGGTTAGGTTATGTTACGACGTTTACCGATTGTTGGTAAATCGTTCCAACAAACATGGGGCGCCCTTAGTTGTACAATCCTGCGTGTCGAAGCTCCCCCGAATCTCGCGCGCACTCACGCACTCACACTCACACATGTAAGTATATAATAATAATAACCCCGCTCTCTCTCTCTCTCTTTCTTTCTGCTGCAGTCGTTCTGTAACCCTATTACATAATAATCATAATAATAATAATAATAATATTCAGATCAATCACGCTCGCTTATCGCACTCACTCACTCTCTTTCTCTCTCACACAACGCATCCCACGCTACAAATACAATCTTCAGACGGCTTTCCCCATCCTCAGCATCGTCAGCAGCATCGCTTAAGACGAGGCTGGCGCTACTTTGGCTGCTTCCTGCTGTTCGGCCACAACCGGCGCCAAGGCCGCCTTGGCGAACTGCTTCTCCTCCTCGAGCGCGAGCTTCTTCTTGTTCTTGCTCGCGAGCAGCGCCTTCTTCTTGTCCGCGCAGGCCTCCTCCTCGCTGCTCGCGTCCTTCTTCTCCTCGCTGCTGCCGCCGCACTCCTCCTCGCTGCTGTCCTTCTCCACGGCCGCCGTCGTGTGCTGCTTCTTCTCCTCCTTTATCGCCTCGAGGGGCTTGATCTCGTCGAGCTTCTTCAGCTCCTCGGCCTTGACGGCCTCCGGCTCCTGGACCGCGATATTGGCTTCCTTGACCTCCTGGGGCTTGGGCAGCTCCTCGCTCTTGAGCTCGTCGGCGCTCTTGGCCGTCTTCTCGATCGCCACGGCCGCGGGGGCCTTTGGCTGCTGTTCCTCGGCCACGGTGGCCGCCGCTATCGGGGCCGTCGACTTCTCCGCGGCGGCGGCAATGCTCGGCTCGATTGGGGCCGCGCCAGCGACGACCGCAGCCTCCTGGGAGCGCTGCTCCTTGGCCGGCTCGCTGGCCGTCTCGGCGGTGGAGCCGGGGATCACGGCGGCGGCGGCGGCGATCGGCGCCTCAGCGGCCACGACGCTGGCCTCGGCTATCTTGCTGGGCGCCGGCTCGGTGGCCTTGGGTGTCTCGGCGACGGCGGCCACGACGGCGTCGGTGGCCAGTTTGTTGATGCTCTCGGCCGCGGGCACTATTGCGGCGGTGGCCGCGGGCTCCTCGGTCTTCTTGACGGCGGGCTCCTCGGGCACGGCGACGACCGGCTCGGTCTTGATGGGCTCGGACTGCAGCTCGGTCTTGATCACCTCGGCGGCCTTGATCTCGGGCTCGATGGTCTTGGGCTCCTCGGCCACGGCGGCCACGACGGGGGCGCTGCTGGCGGGCAGCTCGGCCGGCTTCTTCTCGAGCTTGGCGGCCTCCTCGGCCTCGCGGGTCACGCGCTCGGTGGCCACCGCCTCGGCCACGTCCTTCTTGACCACGACCACGGGCTCGTCGATCTTCTTGGCCTGGGCGGGCTCAATGGCGACCTCGGAGGTCACGGCCGCCGCGGAGACGACGGGGGCGCTGGCGGCGATCGGCTGGACCTCGGCGACGACGGCGGGCGCCGCGACGCTTTCCTTGGCGGCCGCGGGCGCCGACTCGGCTGGCTCCTGGATCTCGTCGATCTTCTTGGTCTCGGTCACCTGCGGGCGGGCCGTCGCGAGCGCGCGTTAGCTAACCTCTTGGCTCCATTACAATGTAGCGTCGTCACGCGTAATGGTGCCGAGTCGTCCAAGATGGCGGCGGACAACGCCGACTCGAATGGGAGCGAGTTGATTGTTCCCCAACGATGTTGATGACAGTGCGAGTGATGGTGCGAGTCCAACGTAAAACGGTTCAACGTAAAAACCGGCACGCTTTAGAG
>JAPYYV010028592.1:0-14568 GCA_030522625.1 Copidosoma aretas
CGGCGCCCAGGCAGGCGATAAGCGCGTCACGTTGCGCCCGGGTGTTTTTTAACCCCCCTCCGGGTACAAATGTCGCCGGGAGACGCTCCCGATACCTCCGGACGGCCGCTTATATTTCAGGGGCCGCCGACGACAATAACGGGACAAACGGCCGAGTTCCCCCGCGCGGCTCTTAACGTATTCGCGTCTCGGCACGTCACGCTCGTCGCCGCCGCTCGATCTCCCTACACGCGAGACCCGTACGTGCCCCGAAAGTGCGGCGGAGGGAGAATAACGGCGAGCGGGAGGACGAAAAATCCGCCCTCCCCCCGTTCCGGCGGAGGTTCTCCGTACTCGAAACACGCTTGCGCGTTGTCGTGGCCGATATATCGGGTATCCGGTCGACAGGATTGGGAATGAACCCATGTACCGGGGACAAACGTTTTCGGCCGACGGAAAGCGGAGGAGGCTGGGAGAAACGCGCCCGTACACGTACGATAAAAGTACGCTCGCCCGCGAGGAACGGCGGAGGGAAAAACAGGGCGTGACTCGAGCCGAGCGCCCGGGAGCGGGGGCGTGTGCGCACCGGCGTTCGCCGTCGACGATGGAGAAGAGCGGGAAAAAGAAGGATCCGACGAACGGGGCCGCGGAAACTTGTTTGCGCGAGACTCGGAGCCTCCCAGCCCTAATTTCCCGGCCTGCAGCCGCGCTCGCTCGTGCGCGGAAACACCGGATGAACCTCCCCGCCCGTCGAGCGATCGTCGAGCGAATATTCTCGATCCCCGCTTCCGGGCTGAATTTCGTCCCGGAATAAAAAATAACCAGAACCACGCCGTTGCGCACCGGCTCCGTTCGGAAGAACACTTCCCAACGAGGGCGCGTCCCGGATCGCGAGCACGAAAAAAGCTCTCAAGCTCGCCGCGGATCCCGAAACTCCTCGGCTCTCTCGACCACGGCACCCGGGGATCGTTGTACGCGTGCGCATATACACCCGGCTGCCCCAGCGCCAAAGAATAAACGAATTTCAGGGAGACAAAAAAATCCCTTCCTCCCCTCCGCGCGGAAGCAGCACTTATGAAAGCGCTGCCGCAGCGGTGGCGCGGGCCGAAAGGGCCCCCGGAAAGCAGCGCGGGTCGCCCGGGATTCTTCTTCCTCCCGTGTATCCCTCGCATGTGCCGGGAGACGGAAGGCCGCACAGCCGGCGGCGAGACCGCGGGTATCGGACTGCCCTCCTCGCGCTCGGAGTTGGACGCGCGCTGACCGCGAGCCGATCGGAAGGGCCGCGCCGCTGCAATTACCGGGAGCCGAGGGGCAAAAAGTTGGCGAGTCGACGCCCGGACGTTCCGGGGATGGCTTCCAGTCGGACCCGCGTGATTTACGGCCGGCGCGACCTCTTCCTCCGGCTGGAAGAAGGAGCAGCCTTCCGCGAGCGTTCCGCGAGAAGAAGAAGCGGGGGGGGGGGGGACACGCGTGCGGTGAAAAAAATTTGGATCTTGATTTACATTTGGATTGCCCGTTGGGAGTAGGCGGCAGCCCGCGAATAAAATATGCCCCGACGTGCCCCGCGTTTGTGCGCGCGCGGCCCCCCTGGGGGCGTTATTCCGAGACTTGTATACGACGACCGAAGGACGAGCCCCCGGGAGGACGACAGGGTTATCTCGGCCCCCCCTTTTGCGGAAAAACATACGCGCAGACACGGTGTATCGAGGCCGAAGATCTCCGACACGTTTCGTAGGGGCGGGGGGGCGCGCGGGTGGGGGGGGGGGGGGGGGGGGGGGGGGGGGGGTGATAGCCTGTCTCGTCGGGAAATTTCATTTTTCAGTTTCAAACGAGGGGAGCGAGGAGCCGCGGTCTTTCATCTTCCGGGCGGAATCCGTCCTCGCCCCGACTCGATTTTCCGACGATAGCAGAAGCAGTACGGCACACATAGCTCCGGAGCGAACTGGGTGGCTACTCCCTCACCCAATACTGGAAACCGACCGTTCGCCCGGGTCGGAATCATCATCATCATCTCGGCTGGCGAAACTTTCCTCGAGCCCCGTCTTGGCGGTGCAATTTAAAAAAAAAAGAGTGCGATCGGAGCGCCGCTGAGTGGGACAGATCGAGGAAAAAAGAGACGAATGAGCCGCGTTGATCGCTTTAATTGTCCGGCGACGCGGCGGCTGCATTCTAAAACGGCCCCGAAGGACCGGCGGAGGCGGCAAAAACGAGGGGAGGGGGGCATCGAATCGACATCCGACCCCCCCCCCCCTTTCTTTCATCATCCAATTATTTCCGCGCGAGATACCGACAGCGGGCCGCCTGGAACTTTTCCATCCGACTCTCCGCGTCATGCTCGACCCGAATCTCCGAGCCTCAGCCCGATACTTGCAGTCTCCTCGCTCCGAGGCAGTCGATTTTCTCGACAGAGAGGGGGGCTCGAGTGATTTCCTCGTTTATTTCGCGTCAGCGGTGCCAAAGAGCCGATGGCCTCGCCTGTGTGCATGTGTGTATTGTAACGGATGTGTGTACACACGGAACCAACGGAAGGACGGAGCGCGACAATCTGTTGTTATTTATTTAACGGCCCGGCGGAGTATTTTACGGCGTAGTTTACCGGGAGCTCGCTTCTCCTTCACAGCTGTACTGCTGATGCTGTCGATTTACGGAGCCGGCCGTAATGTGCGTTTACCAATTTCGGGCGCGCCGGGATTTTCCGAGGTTTTTACGGCTTTGGATCTGCTGGGAACGTTTCCACCGCTGTCGGTGAGGGGATGGAGATTTTTTGACCGTTTGCGGATTGACTGACAGAGCGTCGGTTGGACGATTGAAAAGGAGACGGAAATATTGGGTGGTGACGTAGGAATTTGGCGGTTGAGGACGCGTTTCTGGCAGGGAGTGAGAAGGACTCGTTTCAAGGATTTCAGGCTGGTTTGGGGAGGGTACAATTTTTCGGATTTCCCGACAGATTTGAGATTTGCACTTCAACACTGATTCCGCAAAATTTATATTCCTCGATATTTTTAGTACAACTTTTACACATATGTAAAGTGTGTTCGTTGTATTGTATGGCGTTATTACAAACAAATTCTTGCATCTCAAGTCACTGAAATATTTAATTCTACTGCAATCAAAACGACTCTATCATCCCGATGTATAAAAAAATTGTTCAGGAACAGCGGAAAATTCCGAACGTGAAAAACATTTTTACGGAATATCGGAACGTCTCGGTGATTCCGAAACATTTTCCGAAACGAAAGAACCACGCAGGTGGAAAGAAATTGAGGAAAAAACTTTCGCGTCAGGCAGTTCCGAGACGAGAAATACGCCAGAACGAGTCGAGAGATTAGAAAAAAAAAAAAAAAAACTCTGCCCGCCGCGCGAAAAAAAGTCGCGAACCGCCATTTGCCCGTCAAAGGGGCAAAAATTGCATTTCCGCTCCGAATAATTTATCCCGGGGAATACACTACTGCTCCCGCGCGGGTAGAAGCGATACGCGTCTCGATTTCGTGATTCACAGAAACTGCGCGCGCGTGTTTTCTCCCTCCGTCTCCCGTCGCTGCGTCAAAGGGCGCCGAGTTTTCGACGATACGCCAACCCAAGTCGCGCCGTGCACGCAGCTCATTATCCATTCCCAGTGTACGGCCCTCCTCCATCAGTATATATGCTCCGCAATGCCTATGCGCCTTCGAGAGGAGACAAACAAACAAGCTCGCGGAACACACTCGACAAGCCGGAGAGCGAGAAATCAGGAGGGAAAAACGAGTGCTCGGATGAGCGGGCCAAACACGCTCGGGCTTTGCGCTCTGCCCTGCACGATGACGCGCAGTAGTAAGTAGCTGACGCGACAGACGGAATTTTTAAATCTGAAAAAGTAATCCGACTTACTCGCCTACGGTCTCGTTTCAAGCGCAGCACCAAAGGGAACGCAATTTCTGTTCAGTACTATACGAAATCAAATGAAAGTACGTTTCGATTTTATATCGTTCGGGCTCAATATTGTATATATGTCCTCCCAAGGACTACGACGCGGATGAACCGTGTTTACAAAATCACGCGAGCCACGCAGAGTAAGCATTCGCCCGTAAAATGCCTCTCGGATAGAGCTGACGATATACGCCCGCTCGCATCGAACACACACTGCGGCTACCCGACACTGTATACCCCGTCCGTCGGACCGTTTCCCCCAAACAGCTCGCTCGCCGGTACATCTCGTTAACCCTCCCTGCACAATCTTCCCAGGCAGCTCGGGGCGTCGGATAAACATTCACGAGGCCGTTCTATCGCCTCCCCCCGCGCGCCAACCCCCGCATTCTTTCGGGGGGGGGGCGTTGAGCACGGATTGTACATACCCTGCGTCGCGCGAACCGAACGACGGCAGCTCGTAAAAGCCCGGCGGTGGGGAAAAACATCGCGGCCTCTTTTATTCCTACTTGGCACCTGAACGCGCCCCTCGTTCGCCGAGTAACGACCTGTCGCTCGCGTACCTGCCGTAAGGAAGGAGGGTGGGGGACCAGACTCTCTCTCTCCCTCTCGGCATTTCCACGGGGCTTGCGCGAAAATTAAAAACCGTTTTACGAGAGCCAGCAGCGCCGGGCAGCGATTAATCGGGCGGGCGATCGTTCATCGCCCCCAGCCCGCACTGACACGGGCTCTAATTGTTCGCGCCCGTTGACGATCTGATCATCGTTAAAACACCCCCCCCCCCCCGAACAAAAAAAAACGTGCCCTAATTGGCCGACAAGCGCCTCGCCCTTCCTCCTCGTACGGTATATAGACGAGGTGGGAGCTACGGGCGCGAATCAAACGCTCACCGGCGGATGATTAGGCGTCTCCCGCGCGCGTGGCGCGATCAATCACGAGGCCGAAGATTGGCCGCGCCCTGCCGGGAACAAACGGAGCCCCCGAAGGCACATAACTCCTTGGACGGGCAGGGGGGGGGGGGCACGCGCCGCGTCCACTCGGAGCGAGTATAGCCCCCCGTGGGATTCGGACGCCTGCCCGAGGAGTTTTGTTGGTCCACCGAGCGTATATAGTTCGAGCTGCTCCGTACACGGTTCGGCTGGGTCTTCGTCGTCTTCCGTTCGGGCACTCGAATGTGCGGCGCCACGCGAACCCACGGAAGCGCTGCGCTTTATCGCGGCCCGATAAAAGCTGGGACGAGTGGAGTAGGTCAGCGTTTCGTCGGACGTATCGGTTCGGAGAGTGCGTACTTCGGCATTGCCGCTGGCAGCCGTGCCCGTATACGTTGGAGCAAGAATTGTGGATGACGCGGCTGGCAAAACAAAGCTGTGCCCGATGGAAGGGGGAAATAAACTCGTGCGCGTCCGATTGGATTTGATCCCGGAAGGCTCGTCGGGAGCCGTATGATGAGCTTTCGGTGGGCTATTGGTCCGCATTTGCCCCGGACGCGATATTAACCCCGGCGCTGCCCTGGTCCCTGCGGAACGGCGATAACTTTTCCGAAAATCAAATGAAAACGCGATGAGCCCGGGATTAATTGGCCCGAGCGCGTGACCGGCCGATGTACTGCGCCTTTGGCTGAGATAGAACAGGGCGGTATTGCGGGCGTGTTTGTTTCGGCTGTTGGGGGTCGAGGAGAGCGGCAAATATGGTCCAAGGTCGGCGGAGGACGCGCAAAGGGGATGGTGATTCAATGGGAAATCGCTCTGGATTCTGGTATTGTGTGGTGCACCGTACGTTTGGACTCAAAAGAACGACGCGGAGCGGAAAATATATTACATGGACGGTTGATGATCGCCGGATAGTGGAAGTTGAAACGTGTGCTTTTGAAATAGATATGATGAATTATAGGTATAGAAAAGTGTGATACTTAAGAATGGCAAAAATACGCTGTGGATTCGGGGGATGAGAGGTGTCGAGGAGCAATCAGCAGTAAAATTACAGTTCACAGCGTACCGCACTTAAAGCAGATAGACGCGATATGGAGTGATGCATCGCTGATAAAATTAAAACGATTAGTGTATACACGTCAATAATTGGGATTTATGGGAGTAAGAGGAACAAGATAAATCGAATCCGATCACTAGCCGCAGGTATGACGGAGATCAATCGCACTCGATACGGCAAATAAAAATCCCGAGAAACGCGTGTGCCAAGATAATTTTCTAGCTACCGAATCCATTCGCGGCCTGTGAATCCATCGAAATGATCGATCGCAATTGTACGAAATCTAGGACGAAGGAGACACCGCGCGACGGGAGTCGTGGGGAGCGACGCGGCGCTGTGCAGCATCCAACTCTGCAAACATAACCGAGCGAGGCAGCGGGTAATTGGGGCAGTAGAGCCGACGACGAAGCGAGCGAGAGACCCCCCAACCACGCAGTCACGAAGTCGAGCAGACCGAGGGGGGTCAGGCGATGCGGAGAAACTTTTTGCACTGCCGCGGCATCGCAAAGCTAGCTTTAAACAGTCACCTATACAATAAACACTCGACGGCACGCAAGTGTTTCGCGTGTCCCTGCGTGTTTGCATACCAAGCGCTCGAACGCAAACGTTCGGCACTCGGCACTTGGATCCAGGGATTTCGCTAATCCGCTCGGGAGTATAGGTGGGAGGGCCACACCTGCGCAGCTCCAGAGCAGTAGTTCGCGTCATTGCTCCGGTCGCTCTTGATGAACGTTAACTGCTAAAGTTTGAATGTGCGTGCGCCCCCCCTTTCCCCCCTTGACTGCTCGAGCCCGTCCCCTTTGGCCCGCGAGCTCGAGCCGCTCGCTCTCGCGTCAACAGCTCAATTAAACACGCGCCTGCGAAACAGCGCACACTGCAGGCGTTGTCAATCAATCCGAGGTCTTCTTTTTTTCATTCGTTCCAACTCTGCCGATCTCCACGGGAGCACCGAAACAAAGGGTTGTTTTTCTCACCCCTCGATCGTAAATCATGATGGACACGGGCGGACGACCGGTATCATCGATTTTCCAAATGCAGACCGTATAAGTAGGACCCGAGCAGGAGACAGCGTCCGAAACATCGTGGCGACGCTGGCAAAACGAGCGGCAAATGAATCGGCAAGAAAGCGGCATCGAGCAATTATCTCCACCAAGCTGCCGAGGAAGGTAATTCCATTTTCACGGAGGAGGGGCCGATTGGCCCCTGTACAATCATCCACGGAGCAGCAGCCCGAGGATCACCCCCGTTGGGGAAGAAAAATGTGGCAGAGTAAATGGGGGTAGGACAGCGGCCGCAGGTGGAGGAGGAGGGGGCTGGCCTGCGACGGAGTAATAGAGCGTGCGTCTGGAGCTAGGCTCGGGGGTTATAAAGTGGCGTCTTCGGTCGGGGGGTGGGGATCGATTTAATCTCGCCAGGCTCGGGAGGGAGGGGAGGGATATCTTAAGATCGAATCGATGACTGGCGGCTTCCGCCTGATAAATCCTCGCTGGTCAAAGGGGTGCGTCCTTTGTTCTCCCTTCCCCGCCATCCTTTCCCGAAAAAAAAATCCAATAGGGTCGGTTTTCCGACTCTCACGGCCGATCTAGCGCTCTCTTTCCCCCGCCCCCCGCCCCGCCGGCGGCGGCCCCGGGGGGAGGCGTACGCACGAGATGACTCAATGGACGTGGAACGGAAGCTTCCGCGTGTTTGCTCGAGCTTCGGGGGGTGATGGACGGCTTATTTGCCTCGGGGAACGCGGCTATGGGCGTTTTTCCAGTGTGTGTGTGTGTGTATACCTTCGCTCACGTGGGAGCGTTGGATTGATTGATGATGGATTTTTCTCTTTCGTGGCATCACTCTAGTATTTTATAATTGTGGTAGAAATCATCCAACTATTGCAATTTATGTATTAAACTTAGTTTCTTTCAAGCATACATATTAATAATTTAACGAAATTGATCGATTTGATCTCCATCGACGCAAGCATTGACATGTGACTATTGCATACATAATTTGGAAAACAAATGATTGAACCAAGATCGATCGAGAGTTGCGACTTTTTTGAAAATGTGCTAAAAGAATGAATCAATCAACAAATAGACGTACATAGAGCATCCAAACATTCGCGGATTACGAAATCCCTCCTATCCCACACGACATCAGCGAGACGCGCGGCGCGCACCGGTTGGACGTACAGCTATATTTCCGAGCAAGCAAGGCTGGAACAAGGAAGGCAAAGGAGACGTCGCCGGATGAATCTGTCGGGTCCACAGTATTATGCGGGAGAGCGCCGAGGCGCGCGCGTATATATCGACGAAGATTGAAGCGGCAATCTCTGACTCTCGGGGCGCCCGAACGTTTCGCTCGCCCGCTTCCTCCTCCTCCCGCTACTCCGTAGGAGCACAATGGCAAGCGGCGCTTAGGTCGGTGGATATACGTTCAGCTCTCCGACTCCCAGGAAATGAAGAGAGGAAGATCTTCCAGGGTCAAAGGGGATCTCGACACTTTTGCTACCACCGGTATATGTATTCCCCGGTCCTCTGAGCCGCTCTGTTATTACGTTCGGTTGAATCGAGTGCTCACTTTTTGCGAGGAAATAAACTTAATAACGTGGAAATGAGGATTTCGGGATTTCGGAAGATTTTCGAATTCGTACGAAAAGAAAAGTTAGTATGGATACTGTTAAAGTTGATCGATACCGTTAAAACCACCCGTCAGTCTTAAACGCATCGATTTTGCAAACTCCAATTTCCACCTGGACGAACGTTGTCTCCGTTAATGCTAGAGGAAACGACACCAGAAATTAGTGGTTGCAGACGATTATAGTCAGACATGGTAACCGTGAAGCCCCGGCGCATACCATTTCCGTTCGATCGCGTAACGAGCACCGAAAGCTCTAATTTCCTCGCGAACAATCGGCAGTTTCCTCGACAAGCTGATTAACGTACTCATCGTCGTCCATTAAACGCTCATCACCGATAAAACTGAAAAACTTCGACTCCATAACACAACAGCGGACGACGCAACGGTGCCGAGGCCGTTAAAAAATTAGCCACGGAGGCGATAAACTACTGCTCCGTCTTTTTTTCTCGGCGCCAGCGGCTGCTGTCATTCGCCTCTGCAGCAACGAACAACATACAAGTACGAAGCAGAGCGTACATTCGGTTAAGTGGCGTCGAGCCAGACGGTGGCAGGCAGGCAGCAGCAGTTCGCCCCCCCCCCCTCCTGCTGCAGTCGACTCTCTGTTTTACTCTCGCCGTTTGCACGCTTTTTCTCTCCCGTCCGTGCGAGCTCATTTCTGAAATCATCCGACAAGCCGAAATTATTCCCAGGCAGCAGCGAAGGGTACGCGTAGCATGAGCATATGAAGAACAATGCCTCTTCGTATACTCTCTCACTCGCGACTGCCTGCCCGTCCCACTTTGTTTTTCTCCTCGCTTTAGCGCCACTTGTTCCCCGTTTTTCCTACCTTTTTTTTTTATTTTTTCGCCCTCCCACGTACACGCCCCGCCCTCGTCCAATGTCGTTCGTTTTTTCCATGTCGCGCTCTGTACAACGACGGCGCGCGTGAGCTCGTCGATTGTCGGACACGCTGTTTGCGCAAACACGGGCTCCGACTGTTCTCCCATAGTTTGGGGAAAAAGTTACGACAATCCCACGATCGCGCGAACCGTTTGATTTCGCATCGGCGATTGCTAATCTTACCATTCGAACCGTCCTCAGCCCCACGGGGTGTCAATTTTTTCGCGAAACGATCACCAAAGCGCAACTACAGTCCCGAAATCCTGGGCGGGCGAGCACAAACAACGCCGATTAATCTCGAAATATTCCAACTTTTCGCCCTTCCCCCTCCGTCGCGCAACTTTCTTTCTTTCCTCGCGCTCCCCGTTTTTTTCTCTCGTCCCCCGCGCGTGTTTTCGACTCACTCTCCCGCGCGTACCTCCTCCTTCTCCCACTACTACTACACACAGCGGCGTGTTTATTCCACACTCCGCACTTTTTCACCGGCCCATCCAACTTTCGCGACAATTATTCACGCCGGCACTCGAGGATACGCGTATCCGTATACATATTCAGTTTTCCCAGCCGAGCGTTCTACCCCCCCAACCTTCTTCTGCACCCCTCCCGCGGCGGTGGCGCCTTATTTTCGCCCCCGAGTTTTCTTGCCACGGGTTGATGAGTACACGCAGAGGGAGCGCGTTAATATCGAAACGGTGAAAAATAACCACGCGCAAGCACGATACGCGCCGCGCCGGGTCCGATTAGTCGGCAGCGCGACGCGATCGGGGGCAAAAACTTGGATCGCGCGGGAATTCCTCGCAACGGCTGCTCCGGCCGTATGATAAATGTATATACGGCAGGATCCGGGGAACATCGCGTGTTTTCTTCAGCTCCGCGGCTCCTGTGTGATTAGAAGCGGCTCGTTGTGCGCACGGACGAGCTTTGGAAAAAAAAAACGACGGAGGCGCCTCGGCGGGTGGATTTCAACGGCACGGGTTATCATTGACACGTAAATTTCGAACACTCGCAGCGTTTGATTTTAAACGTTCCAGCGATTCGCCATCATGATTTGAAAATAATTGTACACACGAGTGTTGAAAAACTTCTGCGAAAGAAATACACAATGCATCTGCACTTTGGGGAGGCAAGACAACGGGGGATGGCCCCGTTCTGCACCGTACCCCCCTTGCGACCGTATAAATCCCGAGAATCAACGCGCATGAGTATTCGGCAACTTTCGCGGACACGCGTCGGAGGACAAACAACCTAAAAACACGCGGCGGGAGGGGGACACGCTCGGCCGGGCGAGAATCGGGGCGAGAACGGACAAGCGAATCCCCCCGCGTAGCCGTATGCCCTCATGCATTTATTTATAGGTCCAGGGGGTTCGGAGAAGCCGAGGACCTACCGCTGCCCGGGACGAAGTCAGAGCTCGCGCTCCGCCGCCGCCGCGGATTTGCATTCGTAACTTTCGGGGCTTAGCTGCACTCGTGCGTCACGGGCACATCTGACCGGCAAACCGAGGCCGAGAGCTGTACTGCTGTTTATTTTGGAGCGCCGATCCCCCCCTCTTTCGGTCGCGAGCCGTGTTATCATCGCGAGTCGAAGCTCGCCCCTACGGTATACACGAGCGAGGGCTTTTTTGGACACACGCGGAGGGCTCGCTGACGTATTTCCGCGAGCGCTGATTCATTATTTTCCGGCTAACGGGCGCCCGCCCGGAGATCCTCCATGGGCGTACTACGCTGTGCCCTCGCGTTTGCTCTGATTATTTTAATACGCGCACACCCGCAGGCGCAGCGCTCTTGAAAATTGGTTCTTCCAACGTTCGAGCGCGGCGCTCGGGATGTTCGGTGGGGTGTTTGCGCGCCTGCGAAAATACACCCGCGATCTCGGGGAATATAAAAATTTCTCCGCGCTTCGCTCGTTCTCCCTCGGTCTCCCGTGACTCCGTAGGATTTTGCCTCGGACAGCGGGAGGGGCGCGAACCGGTCGGTCGACCAAAAGCTATTTACTCGGCGATGTACGCGCGCAGGGGGAATTCGCGGAATTTCTTACGTCGCGCGGTAGCCCCTTGCCCCGCGCAACATCCCCTACTGTCTTTCACGATACCCTTGCTCCCCGGAGCGAGTATTCATCCGGGCTTACTCAACGTTTGGCAGATCAAACTTGCGAATCGCCGGTACTGACCTGACCCCCCCTCCCCTTTCTTTCGTCCCGCGAGATCGTCATCGTCCCGAGCACACAATAAACACTGCGACGCGCCGCGGGTACAACTGCAGTGCTTATTACAGGATACAGTATAATAGAGATGTACGGAGTTAATGCCCCGACGATGTGGGGGGCAGATCGAGTCGGAGCGGAGCGCATCGCGCGGGAGTTAATCGCGTTCGCGAGAGATGGGGATCGAGAGCCTTCGGGTCCCGCGGAGCGAGTAATTTGCGGAGCCCGCGCACCCTTTGCTCACCGAGAATTATCGCAGGTGGTTACACGTGGGCATATAGGTATTATATGCTCAGAACGGTGGTGGTGGTGGTGGTACGGGGTACTTGACGCCCGGGCTCGTACGGCCTCGCGGGAATATACGTGCAAGCCAGCCCCGGACTCGGGGACCGCGGGGGAGCCCTGATTTTCTCTCCCTTCGGGCGGCCGCGGGGGACGAATCGATCCGCAGATAAGAATCGCCCCTGCTCCTCGTGCGTTCGCAAGCTGCTGTGCAAACTACGATCCTGCTGTTGTTGTTGTTGTTGTTGTTGTTGTTGTCGTTCTTGCTATTACGGTATGGTAGTGGTGGTAGTGGAGGGTGCTCCGATGTGCCCGTGATTAGGGGCAATTTCACGGATCGATGCGCGAGCAGCCATTACCCGCGTGCAGTGCTCCGTTGCGATAGGGGAGCACGAGGATGAGGAGAAGGGGGCGCAGCTCGGACGCGATTAATTGATGCCTGATTCATGGGGCGCGCGCGACTTTCTCTCCCCGCGATTTTTCAGGCCATCACCCTCTCGGCCTTCTCCCGGGGGATACGGGGCGACTTTGCATCCTCGATTTTATTGTATACTATATATTTTTTTTTTAGCATAATAATCGTGAGGCTGTGACGCGGGAGTCGAGGTTCGATTATTTAATTCTTGTACTGCAACACAGCCATCATAGACGTAATAATTTTGCACGAGTTGTACCGACATAATTCCCGAGTCCTGGATCATTTTGATTAATTCGAACACTCCGAACTACGAGAACCACTCGATTTCATCAGCGAAGAGCAGCAGAGCCGGGCGCACAAAAGACGAACACCCCCCCCCCCCCCCCCCCCCCGCGGCCAGGGGTACAGAACTGTGCTTACCGCCGCGTTTTTTTTTCCGCCCCGAAGCCCCGTATCCGTCGGGTAAACGAGCGAATCGGCGGGGGGGAAAAAGCGCATGCATCAACGGGGACGTGCTCCTCGCGATCCCCGCTGGGAGTCGACGCGGTCCGCAGTGCGTCCCCGCCCGCTCGTTTGCTCCCTTCGTTCCTCGTCGATCGAACAGTAGTAGTAGTCGTAGTATATAGTATAGTAGTAGTAGTAGTAGTAGTAGTAGTAGTAGTAGTAGTAGTAGTAGTAGTAGTAGTAGTAGTAGTAGTAGTAGTAGTAGTAGTAGTAGTAGTAGTTAGTAGTAGTAGTAGTAGTAGTAGTAGTAGTAGTGCTCTTTCTCGAAATGATCGAACTTCTTCGGGGTGGCGGGAGAGAAACGTTGACTCTATACAGATGAGAAATCGAGAAAAACAACCGACCGATCGTCAAGTATCAGGGCAGTACCAACGTTCGCTGAGCGCGAACGACCGCAGCTGCACCTGGGCGATCCATTAGCGGCAGCTCGCGATCATGGCGTTCGCTCGATCTCCCGTGAACACGCCCTCGCAGTCGGGGAGCCGTTATTCACCATCCAGCGTATCTCGCTCGAGCACGTTTGACGAGGTTGCGTTGCGTCGGCCAATTATTGTCGATCGGGGGGGAAGGAGGCTCCGGTTGGATCTTCAGGTGTCTCTGGTAGCTTTGCGTATACGGACGCTTGTACACATTTCCAATTACTTTGTCCGTGTATTTTCCATACGTATGCATGTACATCCCGAGAGCCGGATATGGTTGAACCACAAGACCTTAAAAAATATACAACCAGAGTTACGTACGTAGTTTTACGAGCGTCCCGTTGGAGAACGTATTTCCGGGAAAAAGCAAGTCTCGCGAAAAGTCGTCGTAGCGCCCGATTATCGCGGAGCTCGCACTGCCATACTCAGTTCCTTCGACCGTTCGGCCGTAGTGGCACGCACGCACAGCGAAAATCAAGGATTGCCGTTCACCCGGCCTACATGATGCGATTTCTGATCCGTGCAAATTGGCGCGCGCCGGCGCTAATGCGCGAAATCTCGGTTCGTCCGTGCTACTTTCGGATCAGCGCCTTCCGGAAATACCGGAGATTTCAACGGGTGCAGCCTACCTGCCCCGAGCGGGGAAGGAGGGAAGTAAGGAGTTTCATCGTCAGGCGGTTGGCACAGGGTACGAGCAAGTAGTACAGATCGAGTTCGGTCAGACGGACGAGATCACGCTCGGGATATGATCTCTGGGATATGGTGTTCCTTGTTCCATCGTGAATTTGGTGACCCACCAACACGGCCTTCGTTGGAGTGACTTCAAATAATGGGAATTATAAAAGATGATAGCTCAAAGTGTATCAGCAAAACGCTCTCGCGCTTTGAAATGTTCACCAAATAAACATCCAAAGTAGGTACGCCTGGAAAACATCCCTCTCAAGCGCGTACGTATATACACAGGGGCGGTATGTTTCCCGCCCCACGGCGTATATCCGGTGCAATTTAATGCCACCCCTGCAGGGCGCGAGCTTTCCTTCGCGCGCATATAATACGCGAGCTCCGCTGGAAAACTCGCGCTATCGGGGCGCGGCGGTGGTATTATGCTAAACAGCGTAACGATAACACGGGCGGGGTACAACACGCGAAAAACACCAAGCTCGCTGGGCGTTATGAATTTTCATGACCTCGCTCGATCGCTGCTGCCGAGTTTCGCCTGAATTTTTTTTTTTTTTCCATCCCTATACGCTGATTTTCGAGGACGCGTGACGCGTTCATACAGTAACTATCACTACTTTCGTCCCGATGTTCGGTCGGTCACCCCCGCTCCCATTCGGTTCGCGCCCGTGTACCTTACTTTCCCATATTATAATG
>JAPYYV010028593.1:0-11139 GCA_030522625.1 Copidosoma aretas
GCGCCGCCGCCGCTCCGCCAATGAGCGCTCGAGTGCCGCCAACCGCTACTATATAGCTATACACGCTGGTTAATGTCTTGAAAAACTGGGAGCCTTGGCTCCGCTGCTTTTTTCCCGGGGTTCGATTAACTGTTTCTCTTACGTTACGGACAACGTGAGCGGGAGGTGTGCAGGAGTTAATCCTGGTGTTTATACGTAGACACTTGGTCAGGACTCAGGCAATACACCTATTAGTTGTAGGTTTTTTATTGAGCATTTGAGACCATAGGGCCCTAGTTGTAAGTTTTCTCTCCCGTAGAAAAAACCCAACGTGTTTACGGTCCCTAAATATAAACCCACTGTGTGGCTAAAATACACAATGCTGTGTCAAAATAGCCATGTCTGAGCCTTCGGGCAATGATGAACCGAAAAAAAAAAAAAAAAAGAAGAATTAAGTAGTAATAGTCGATGGATTGTCGGACCTCCGCTCCTTCGAAAGCAAGATAATATTTTAGCCAGTTGGTTTTCAAGATTCCAATTTTTGTAAAAACCCGGTTTTTGATGAAAGAAGTTGGCTTTAAAAGAATCTTTTAAAATACCTGAAATTATTTGTCTGCTGGATTTTGAAAAATGAAGAAAAATTTATTAAATCAGCCTATTGCTTATCTTTTTCGGAAGATTTTTGTCGAAAAATATACATTTTCAGACCTAGAACGTTCAAGTATGCGTGACATGTACATTAATATGTTAAATTAATTGAAATTGGCTATTACGTGAATCGAAACTATTGTTTAATTTTAACCAGCCATGTTTAGTAAACAAAATTTCTACAAGTAATGAAATTTTTCTGTACTCAACTTTATTCAGCCCTGCAGTGCAAAACACATGGCAAACATTTTTTGTCAGAGTAGAATAGTTCCATTCGCACTGTTATAATCCGCAGTGTTTTGTTGCATCACAAAGTATGGTCTCCTATTGTACTATATATATTTTCAAGGAAAAATTTAGTTTACTGAGTAAATATGATCATGTATAGGGATTTTTTGTTCTAAATGTCAAAAGATCAGCGCATTTTATATAATTGAAAACAGTCAAGTATAAATATTTACATTGTACATTTTTATGATGATAACAAATTAAATACAGGAAGGTCCAGAAACACATCAATGCAAAATTTTAATTACAGCTTATACCAAAGGTGGATATCATGATCATCTGCAAATCGATAAGTCTTTGTTGAAATAAAACGTGCTATTACATGCACTGTGTTTCAAATATTCCAGAGTGATAATAAATAACTCCGTTATCAAGCAAAAGAACCGGATTAATAATAATTAAATAAGAGGCAGATATATTTGTTTATTACAAAGTATCGCATACGTTACGTTTCTGAATATATTCTTGTTTTAATCGCGATCATTGATCGAAGAGAATTACAAGTAAGCTAAGATTGCTATGCTTGAGTTTCGGGTCAATGGCAAATATAATATGAGACTGCACCTTATGCATATTTTTTAAACGTATCCTGGCAGTATACACAGTATGGGCGTTTAAGATTCATATCAATTGCGAAACGATTTGTTAAAACTAACGAGTTGCAGGGATTAAATTGAATCGTATGTTAATGTTTTGTAGACTAAGAAATGAGAGATGCCGGGGTTAGATGAAATTAAGTAATGTTCAGTAATATGGTCAAAGTTACTAATTTAATAAAAATAACTTTTTGTCATTAGTGATGTATGGTAGGCTAAATTTGTAAAAAATTACACTCAACATTGCAACAATGACATTCCACAAGATAAATCGATAAATCTCAGAAATATTTCGTAAACTTACAACTACCTTGTTCAATAAGATTGATCTAAGATGATTGACGGCGCTGCGTGAAATACATTATAATGTATGAAGTATTAGATGTATGCATGTATGTATAAATTTATGGCCAAGAAAAGTGCTGGACATCATGAATATTATATTAACATGCACTATTTTTAACCATTAATTAGTGGATAAAGCTTGGTAGCCCCACTTGCTACACTTTTACATCCCTTTTACTTTCATATCTATATCATTGTATTATTATAATACATGTGATAGAACAAATTTGAATCTCCTTGTTAAGTCGCTTCGCAGAAACCATACGGTTTTTCAAACTACGTCGTTTTTTAAACATTTTTAAAATGAAATTTCCACTGATGTAAATTAAATGTGATTTTTTATTCAGCAGTAAAAATCTGCAACAGTAAAAATTGGAGCTCGTCATTCTAGTATCCTGTCTATCACAGGAAATACGTCATCATCGGTTAAAATACTTTATGCAAGTAATGCACATTGATTTAGCTCTACCTCTACGTCCTCTTCTTCGTACCACTCAATAATTGGCTCTAGTACATGAAGCTCACACAAGAATTCATGATGATTCACTGCTGACATCAGTTGCTGGAGTAGAAGAGACATTACTTATATTCTGATTAACCGATTTCTAAAAAATTTTTGTAAAACATGCGTATAAATTAAGAAAAATGACACCTCACATACAAATTAAAAACTTTACGTAAGAATACTTGAATTAGTTGTACCTTTTAAAAGAAAAAACTTCTAAAAACGGCGTCTTTTTTACTTTGTTTTGTGTCAGCTCTATTAATTTCTTTTCAACACTCTCAGGAAACAATTTTTAATCTCCTTTCAAAGATTTCCACAGCTCATTTACATTGCTCTGAATTCTTTCTTCCGACAAATAACTAACATGGCAATTGCGATAAGCTTTAAAAAGATTTATGTAATACGACATTATATTAATAACTATACTTTTAACTTAACATACACTAGATGTACTCGCCTGACGGCCTGACTGAAAGTTTTAATTCGCCGGGACCTGTCACCGGAGGTAAACAAAAAAACTTTTTCGAATGTTGGGTAAGGTTAGAATACGAGATACTGTGCACACTGTGCACTATCTCTAGCGTGGCTAGGTTGGCTATTCAGCTTTTACTTATATCTGGCACGCCAAAAATTAAAAAATCTTGAACAATAAAAGACCACGTGGCTTATTCAAAAAAATTATCATTTCCCGACTCGGCGCACTTTCCTTGTAAAAAAAAGGTAAGTGCACATTTCAATGCTTTTCCCGGGTCACTTACCCCTTTCCAAGCCGGCGCTCACTAACTTTCCTACTCAAAAAAGGAGTGAATGCGCTTACACTGCCGTTCGGAGGCAATTTCCTAATTTCATGTCACTTACGGTATTTTTTCGGAAGCTCACACACATTTTTGTGTCATCATCGACATTCAATTAATTATTATAAATAACCAGCGAGTAATAAAAAAATTAACTGTAAAATTGTCTTACAAAAAGATTGGTATGAGAAACTTAATTTCGACAAAAATGTCACTTATACCTATTTTTCCGTTGGACGGCAGTACCGTGGTTGAAAGATTTTTTCTGACAGATATGCTCATTGTGAATGACAATGCGATCGATAAAGAACGTTTTTAACCAACCTTTTTTTTTGTTGAGTTATTGTAAATTAAAAATTACAGAATTCGAAAACAAATCAGATAATGTCACTTGAGTTATTCCTTCTGTCGATGGCTTACCTTACTCGACTGTTTCTACTAAGTTTTGCAGACATTGGGCTGTCCCTGATCGAGAGTGAAATTCTGACTGAGACGTTTTACAGTACAGATAGTCATAGATGGATTGCCCAAGTCAATTTATAACCTTCACCAATTATTCATTTGTTAATGGTACGGAAAGAAATCAAAACTTTTGATCAACGTAGCCTTTCCAAAGCCCAATAAATACAGCGATTTCTTGAAACAGGACGATAATTTAGTAAGAAAAAAAGAATAAAAATAAACCAGCAAATTATCATGCACCCTCACGAAATGAATACTCGTCGAAATAATCTTTGCAATAGGCCTTACGGACGGTAGCAAAGTTTAAATTAGTCATGGATGATTTCACATGGATACAGATGAAATGAATAAATTGTACACAAGATACCCTTGAAAAAACCGACTGTCGAAGAATGAGTCGAATGATCTATGCAACCTCAGATTTACAAAGCATGAAGTACAACGCGACTTTGTAAATAATCATGTACAGCCTCGGCACGCGTTCTTCATGAATGATTTATCATCCCACATTGTTATAATATATCTACAAAAATGCTGTGCCAGAGATCAGTCACTGAAATAATAATGCACGAGTGGAAACTTCCGCCACTCGCGGTGAAATATTACCTGAATAATGGATTCGAATGGAGGGTTATACCCTCAACGCTCGGAACAATGATCCAAGAAACGCGTGGTCGGACGCAAAAATCCATCGACGACGACAAACAAGCTCGCGCAAGATTCACTCGGCTTTGCTCCGTCGACCCATGGGCACGAGAGCCGGAGAAGGAATATGCTCGCTCAGGGGAAGCTCGCGGGTCATAAATATTTAAGAACGAGAAAGTTGGCGCTCGGCCTGTCCAAAGCTCGTGTTTTATTTTCTTCCCTTCCTTCTACCGGATGTGCGCTTTCCCTCGTGCACGTCCACCGCGTGAGTCCGCGATGGCTGTGCTTTACCGATGTCAAGCGACTGATTGTACATAGGCTCTTGGCTCCTTCTGCCCGGTACGGCTAATCGATTCGGGTACGATTTGTGATGAAACGTCCCCGAACAGATGCGGTGACAAGCTGTTAGGCCTCCATAAAAGGATTGACACATGTTGAGTCCAAGATATTCGAACTCTTGGACTTGCCGGCGAAATCGAGTGCCCCAGGGTAATCCAGAAAGTTGCATTTCCATACTATTTGTAATTTTATCAATGTTCGTTTATCTCTGCGAGATTCTTATTATTACCCTTGTCAGCTATAATCTGTAACATTCGGTAATAAACTTGACTTCTTAATTTTAACATTCCTTGAAAGTATTTCTGGTATTCAATCCTATGATATTTTGCGAATAAGCTCTTTTGCGAATAAGCTCTTTTTCGAATCAAGCTAGCCATCAGTGTCGATTCTAATTTTATGATGAACAACGACTGTTTTTTTTTTTTTTTTTTTTTTTTTTTTTTTTTTTTTTTTTTTTTTTTTTTTTTTTTTTTTTTTTTTTTTTTTTTTTTTATTTTTTTTTTTTTTTTTTATCATCGCAAAAAAAAAATATGAATTGTATTTATGCTGTGCAGGTCACCCACATGCTCGGGACAACGGCGATCGAGAAGCTATCTTTCACCAATCACACGGAATGTGAGTGCGTCGAAAGAAAAGACCCCAGGGGCAGCGGAGCCGACGACGGATCGGTGGATCATCGGCCTTCGAGGTCCCACTACCATCCTTCGTCCGCGGCACCCCAAAACGCCTTCAAGCCAGCGCCGCCCAAAAAGCCGTGAGTCTACTATTGCACTTAACTTTGCATCTGTTCCTCCTATCCCCTGCTCTATTCCTGTCACTTGTCTATGTATATTTGTATTTTCTTGGACGCTTATCGAGCTGTTTGTTAAATAAACTACCTCCAAGACGTCATAATTTTAGTTACCTCTAAGCTCCATCTGAGTTACATATACCAAATATGTATTGCAAACGTTGTAATAATATTTGCAAAGATAATAGTACTAGAGACGCATAAGATGTTCTTTCGATAAAGCCGTCCTAAGAAATAAGAGAACTGCTACTCAATCTCTCTTGATGATGTGTACAGTTTCTTGTCAACACAATATATCTTTACATGTGGTAACCTTTCACATGGATACGAAATCGTTCTTTGAGTGGAAGATCATTTTTTTTTAAAACGACGAAATTTTCATTTGTTTGAAGAACGTTACAAAAATTTTTTCAAAAATGCATCCCAAAGACTTTTTAAAATAGTCTTGCTTTAAGTTTTTTTTTTTTGTAACGATACTCAGACAACAATTTTTTTTAGGCCTAAACGGGAATCATATCCTTTCGCTGAGCTCGGACGAAGACTGACTTGCAAACTTCGTCATGGATTAGGATAGTAAAATATCTGTTCATATAAAACACGTGAAATAAAAATTCTACGTCACAGATTAAGAAAAGCTCGCTTCAGATTTTCATGCTCATTGTGAAATATGAGATGCCCTTTTGTATTATATCACGAATCGTGCTAGTCTTGGTCCGAACTCAGCGTCAGAGCATAGTTTTCGTCTGGACCTGAATGATATTTTCTTATTCTAGGCATTGATGTATTTGTTTCTGGTTTATTTTTTTAATTTTGAGATACGATATTTATAAAAAAAGTGTAATTTGCCGTTTTTTAAATTTCTCCTTGTATGACGATTTTGAAAAAAATTTGTATGTATGTTTTTGAATATAAATTTGAGTTTCGTGCCAAACGAGCAACGCAACAATCGATTTTATGAAATAAATGTTCAAGGTGCCGCTGTACAACGCAATTTACGCCGAAGATTACCAGCTACGGAGTGTGCGAGTGCGGCTGCCTAGAGCACGACATGGCCTGCATTAGAATACAGCAAGGCAAAGGCTTCTTGTCCATTAACGACAGATTGTAAGAACTTTTCAAAACTATTTTTATTGGGAAATGTTATTTGACTGTTGAGTACAAGATTTTAAAGGATCAAACGAAAATCTCGGAATCAAAATACATGCATACACGCAAATCGTGGTCATAAATAATTGCGGTCGTGTCAGTATTATAGAACCCCGTGCGACTTGTTTACTCGTTTAACGATATAAAACTTGGATGATATTGTTTGGCGATATACTTTTTGGAACACGTAATAATACATTTTCACATAAACATGTCTGTAATCCGATAAAACAAACATATCACGTTACCTCAAAGAGTTTTACTTATCTTTTACAAGAAAATATTTGACTCTCGAATCTGACTACACGCTTGTATCAAAAAACTTCCAAAATATTTTTGACGATCAATTAGAATCATTACAAAAAACAAAACTATTTCAGATGTATTCGGAGCGAAAAATGCACCATGCCCAACTGCACGTTCGGCGAGTACATGATCAGTCAAGGCAAGTGTCCCAGAAAGAAAGACATATTCGAGGCGGTCACGAATCGACGCCTAGTTTCCAGCCAGTATCATCATCATCATCGACGAAGTTAGATGAACCGAGAAAATAGAAGAAGAGAAAAAAAAATTTTAGAGAAACGTGGAATTCACGATTCGTTTATCAAACGCTGAATGAAATGCACGTGCAACAGGCGAGTTCTGAAATCGCGCGACGGGCTCGCCACGCGCGCCTGCGAACGGATGGTGCCATTTATACAAATATTATTTTACAATTGTATCTTCCATATCTTTTTCCATGCGTTTGTGCGTGAATTTTTTTAAAGCATGCTTCATGGCGAATGAGAGGAGAGGATGAAAGAAGCATGAGAGTGATTATTGTACAATGCGTGTGTGCCGAATCGGATTATGTCAGTTAGCTTAAGCAACGGTGGATTCTATAAAATTAGCATGTTTCATGTATTTGTCATGTTCTCTGGTGGGATTACGAGATCCACCTAACTACCACTCTAACTAGCAAAGTCCCATTCGAAGCTTACGCCGTGGTTGCTAAGGTCGAGAAAGTCGATGCGTTGCTACGCTCGAAAATTTTTTTTACTGCTTTGATGATTTTCAAAATTTGTAGCTAATAAATAATGATATCTAACAGTGGTTTGGATCGTAAAATATATGATGAATCTATTTATAATCAAATACAATCACAGTTCTGCTATTTTGTCTCAGGCGTTCTTTCGTACATCGTACAGTGAGTATCTGCTGAGGCACTGTTCTGATTGGAGTTCTTTATACTTTAATTACATCTCAATTCAATTGGAGTATAATTAATAATCAAAATCAATTATTGAATTTGTTCGCATTGAATTTCAGATTGATTCGATCGTTCATTAAAATTAATTTTAGTCAACAATCACATTTAATTGTTAGGAATAATATTGAATTACTAGCTACAATGTTATTTTTGATGATCTAAATGGAATATTGAATGTTTTTGAACCCGGCAGAAGACGCACTATTCTTCAATTTTCAATAAAAAAGGCAAACAAGTTTGTTAGTTGAAATAAAAAAAAAAAAAATTAATTTCAACAAATTGTTAAATAAAAGTACCAATCAATTATCAATTATGATTCTAAAAAATTGGCTTAAAGAGATGACTTAGTTATTAGAAACATCAAAGTTTTTCGACTGGTTTTCTCCTTAGCAACTTCATGAGTTTATGATTAAAGTGTTATAACACTTTGACGTATGGAACGAGAAATAAATGTTCGGATGCCAGCCTAGTCTAAGCCCCTAATTCGAATCTGCTGATCATTATCTGTTTCTATCGACAGGTTGTTCAAATAAATAAAAAGGTTTTACGTATGCTGAAACTATAAAACTACATAAAATAAATTCACTGCCATTTTCAAATAAATTTTCTTTCATTATTCATATGAAAACTTGTGAATACTTTTTTATGAAAACAATTAAGTATATATTAAAGATTTCATAACAGTGCAGGTTCGAGATAGGTCTAAACATGTATATCTTTACGAGATTCATTGCAACTAAAAATACGTTTTTTGCCAACATTACTAATAATAATAATAATACCATCTTATTTGAATGATAATGTATAAAACCGAAAATGAATTGTTGTTAACGATATTATACTGAAGTTGAATTAAATATCATGTCACGGTCATAAACGTGACAATGGGAAATCGTTTTTCTGTTGTTTAGGATATTCATTATAGGAATATGTAATCAGGATAGTATTCTGGTGAAGAAACGAAATTAACTAATAGTAGAAAGTATCAATCGAATAGTAAATCTCATAAAAATTATAATTTATAATTTATTAATTCTAATGAGTAGAACTTATATGTGAAGTATTTGTAGAACATTGATAACATTCATCACTTATAAAATTTATTTTTTTTATACTGCTTTTTGAATAATCATCACTAGATGATAAGAAATTATCATTGATAAGATTTTTTTACTAGTAAATGCTATTACAAATACAGTCATTATAGTCTTATCAATTGCAATGGGTAACTTCCGATTTAAGTTGTTGCTTGAATATATACACCCTTCAGCTCTAAGTTAAAAATATAAACAAATCATAGATAACGTTGTATGAACAATAAAATTGAAAATTTATTTTACAAAACACAATGTGTAATTTATGAATATAGTAAGTTGATAAAAAATATATGTATTGTCATCATTATGCTCCTAATTATCTGACTCTAATTTATCTTCCCTTTTTCCTTAGACAGTATAAGGATCACTGTAATAGAGAAATCAAGAATTTTCATGAATTCCCATGAAATGTATAACTTGCAGACCAACGTTATTCGTAGAACGTGTATAAGTAACCGTGCCATATTGACTTAATGATTTTTTTCTTGATTTAAGGTTGTACGAATAACACTTATGCACATTAAGAGGGTGGGTAAACCATTCCGCGTGTGAAACTCACGTTCGCAGTAGTTGATTAACATTTTAGTGTACCGACGACTTGATAATATTCAATTCCCATTGAAGTAAAAAAAAGAGTGTGGTTGTTACTGTGATAAATATCATTAAACTAAGGAAGCATTTAAAAGTAAATGGGTGAACATGTAATAATTATTTACGTAACAAGTGCGGAAAAGACGATTTCCCGCACGATTTTCAGCACGATCCATGATCTACAGTATTTTGACGTCATAGTGCCTTGATATAATCAGCTGCTCGAATAACATGGAGAAACAAATTTTCAGCTCAATCGGTGGCAGACGCTGTTCTTTTATTGTGTATACTTACAGGTTGTATAAAACGTTCTGTAATCCAAGACAGTTAATAAAATCTCTGCCATTAATATGATTATACTGGGGATGGAAAAGCAGATTTTGAACTTAAATTTCGCGCCATCAGCCTCTGTCGGTAATTAACCATTTTTTTAACTTTTTAATTGTTTATTTAAAAACGGATGCAAAATCAGCTAAACCAAAGATGGCATGCACTAGATAACAGCATTTTTCTTTACTATTCAAAGTTCGAAGTTGATACGTGAACGGCCACTTGAAAAATTCTTGCTTCAACTATTTTTTTTTGTTTCGGTGCAAGAATTTTTAAAGTTGTCGTTCACGTATCAACTACAAACTTTGTACGAACCTAGTAATTACTTGGCGAGCGCTCAACATATAGATGTACTTAAAACACGAGAGTAAGCCCGAGCGATGAAAATCTAACGCTCCCTATAGTACACCTTAAGTACAAAAATGTAGCAAACAGTTAATTTTCAGATATTCAGAGAGTGGTGTGATGGTCAATCTCGATAATCGTAATAGCTTTCGAGTTGGACCGTCATACAGCACACTTTCAAAAAAAAATTAGCAAATAGTTAGTTTTCAGATATTTAGCAAGTGATATGACGGTCAATCTCGAAAGCTATTTCGATAATCGAAGACCGAAATCAGACCCCAGTATTATTAGCGCGAAGACTTTATATTTCGACACGCAATTGCGGCAAATATGTTTTAAACATATCCAGCTTTTTTAGTCACACAACGTGTGAACAATGTCTAATGGTCCAAGCAATAAATTTCATAAATTCCTATTCACCAATATCAAGATATTGCATTCTGCGCAATAATTTTTCGTGAAATCATCCATACTATAAGTAGGTCCATATTATACTTATTCACTTCCCTGGCAGAAAAGGTAGCTACTGAAAAACTGCGCGAAAACTGCGAAAAACTACGAAAAACTTCTTCCACTTGGACAAAGTTGCAGATTTTCGGAGTTTTTCGCAGTTTTCGCGCAATTTTTCACAACTTATCCAGATTTAGCCAGTTTTCGCAGTTTTCGCGCAATTTTTCACAACTTATCCAGATTTAGCCAGATTTTTAATTTTTTATCACTGTCAGTGTAACTGACTGCACCTCTTAACATGCATTTTGAAGCTCTAGTATATTGTATATAATATGCATGCATGAAAAAGCAGCATCGAAAATTTCAAGCTATCATTGTTTCATCATGCACAGATGCACATGAATTGTAAGAGTCACATTCGAGTCACAAATAAACTATCCTGTTGATTTATTAAGTTTGCAAGAGCTTATACTATGCGGATACATCGCACAACAAAAGGCTTTGAAGCCGCGGTGGTGCTGCAGCGCACATTAGATATAT
>JAPYYV010028607.1:0-11394 GCA_030522625.1 Copidosoma aretas
GTTGCAATGTGTACAGTGGGGGGTTGGCGCGCGGAGCGCGCAGGGGGCCGAAGCCCCACTAGTATATATATATATATATTATATTGAATACCCACGTGACTGCCATAAATAATAAAGACGTATGGTATGGTATAAATTGTGAAAGGCGTATAATGTAGTCAATTGCTAGGATTAAGACCTAATTTTTAGAAATTATAGTTACGATAGTAAAGCTTATAATGATTATGTGATAACAATTATACTGGTGAAGTTAATTATGATAAAAGATAATACATATATATAATAATACTGTCGATTATGATCATTATTATTATAAAAATGATATGTGTATATGATGATGATGATGATGATGATGATGATCCTGATGATGATTATGGTGTTAATAATGTTAATGACTATAACGATCGAAATATTATAATAAATAATGATTATCACAACAAAAGTGGCTCTAGCTATAATAATTATGATGAAAAATATATTGATTATTTTTATAATAATTATAATAATGATGAATTTCATGATTATGATGTTTAAAATAATAATTGTAATGATAATAGATAATGATAATGAGTAATGAGTGATGAAATATGAAAAAAAGTAACGGTAAGAATGATTATGATTACAATAATGACGATGATTACAATGATTATGATGACGATCATAATCATAATAATGATAACAATAAGTGTCATTCTAAGAATAAGGATAAGGACGTCTATTGTAACGATGATAATGATGATTTTGTTGATGAAAGATATTATAATGATTGAATTTATAACGATATAAGGACATATAATACTTATTATAGTTAAATTAACTATGATAATGATCATGATAGTGATTACATTTATGATGATGAAGCAAATACTGATAATGATGATGATAATAATGATGAATACACTATCTATGTGATGATTGTAAGAATATTTATTACAATAGTAATGATAATAATATTGATAAATTTGGCAACCTGATCAATGTAATAGATAGTAATGGTACATAAAAAACGATGAAAAAATTAATCATCAAGACGCGTGTAATAATTATAATAATATCAATATTAATGATGATAATGATAATAATACTAACGATGATAATAATGTTGATGATAGCGATAATGATGATAATGCTGAAAGTGTAATTTGTAATTAACGTAAAACTATAATATATATCTAATGAATAATAATATTGATAGTTATAATGTTTAGATGATACAAACGGTGATAATCCTAATTACAGCAGTAGTTATGATGGTGCAAATGATAGTGATCATGATAACCTTGTTGCTCATCATGATCATAATGATTTTCATGACATTGATGATAATGAATTATAATTTTAAAGTTAATAATAATAATAATTATCAGGATGATAGTTATGATGATCATACTAATTATAATAATATTGATATTATTCATAATAATAATAGAGGTACAAATGTTCATTAGGATCAAAATTATAGTGTTAAAAAATTATGGTAGACTGAAAGATTCTAGTTATAATGATAGTAAACATTAATTTGATAAGATTATTAAAAACAACGTAATAAAAAAAATCACATTGATTATGATACCGTTCATAAGCTTTACAGTGAAAATGATAAAAATTATCAGTATGATACCAATCATGTTGATAATAATTATTAATATGATCATAATAATGATAAAATTCAACATAATAAAGATACTAATGATAATGACGATAATGTTGATAAAGAAAATAATAGTCATGATGAGTATAGGGATGATAATATAATTGCTATCGATTGATATTCTGTCTATATAAATAATATTGAATATTGTATCAATGATAACAGTAAAAAAATGGTAGTGATAACAGTGACGTTGATGTTTATGATGACTATATTGATGATATTTAAGATGATGATACAGATGATGATAAATATGTTATTGATGATGATAGTATTGTTGATGATGGTTATTGTATTATAAGTGAAGATGATAATGAAAATGATGATAAAAATGATGATGATGTTTAAATTGACATCAATACTTATGATAATGATAATCATAAAGATTAACAGAATTTCGTCGATGATAATTATGTTGAAACTTATATGCATGACGATACCAATAATAATAATAATAATAATGATAAGGATGACAACGATGATGATGGGACCTAGATTGTTAAGAATGACATCAATACTGACGACAATGATTGAAGTAAAGATAAAAATAATCATGATAATTATAATTAAGTTAGCAATTGTGATGATAATAATAAGGACTTTGATGATGATGATGATAATGATGATGGTGATGATGATGATAAGGATAATGGTGATAGTCATATTAATAACCATATTAATTATAATGATAGAGATAGTGTCGATCCTAATAAGTATATTAACGTTAATATTGTTAATAATAATAAGGATGATGATAAAAATAAGCTTCAAAAAGTTAAAAATAATAATCATAACGACAATAATGTTGGTAATGATTGTTATAATTAAAATCATGATGACGACGATACTTATAATTGAGAAGTACTAATAATGATGATAACGATCATAATAAGGTTAACAATCTTTAAAATAATGATAATAATAGTTATAATAGCGACGATAAACAGGATAATGAAAATAGATCTGATGATAATGATAATAATGTAGGTGATTACGATAAGAATAACAATGTCAAGAATAATTTTAATGATGATTATATTGATAAGAATTATGTCGATGATAAGACTACTAATGATATTAATTGTGTTAATGAAGTATGTGATACTGATAATACGAAAGGTCATGATGGTGATGTCGATTAAGATAAGAATAAAGATCGAAATAAATTTTATGACGATAATAATGTTGATGTTTAACATAAGAATCATGATTATGAAGTATTTAACGGTTATGATAATGATGATGATGATGGTAATAATGATGATGATGATGATGAGGATAACTATGTTTATTATAATGATGATGACGATGACGTCAATAATGACGTTTGTGATGGTAATGGAACATCGTTATTGATGATAATGATGATGATGATTTTAATAAAGATGATCATTATGATAAGGATAACGATAATAATGATACACTGTATGATAATGTGGATGACGATCATAATTATGATGATAAGTTATTGAATACTGATAAATAATTATTGTAATAACTTGAATTTCCATATCTATTTTATTAAGTATAGATTTTTGACACAAGTATAGCTGTTTCTCAATAAAGAGGAACTTTATTAATTATTTTCTTAACGATGCAAAAACTTTTCTGTTAACCAAATATTGTATGTTACTACGTCTTACGTAAAGGTAAAAGGAATGTCCTTGCCCCATTCAATACATATGAGTAGGAAAACTTTAAAAAGGTTATTGGCATTCCAGCCCAGAGATCACCCTTGAAAGATGCACATTATTAATAAATACTGCTATAACTAAAGCTGCATGCTATTTTTCCATGCGGGTTCTATCGCAGTCCTTATTTTCGGCCTTACATCGTTTTTTACCGTATTATAAAAGCTGATTTAATAATATTTCATCAAATATATTACTGTTTTTCAATTACATTTTTATGCAAATGAGCACAATGTATTTGAATAACTGAAAACACCATAAGTGCCAATAATATCTTAATTTATTAATAATTAAATACATTTTAAAGCGAAGCTTCTTATGGCGCGTTCTGACTTTCCCATGATGAGGACCAAAATGAAAATTTTTCAACTGCGGTGACGGCAACGCGACAGATTTTATCAGCAAAATCTGGCGATAAGAAAAAAAAAAATAAAAAAACTGTTACAATCGAACCGGGGCACAGTGTAAAAAAAAGTGGTTCCTGGGGACAAAAATCGATTCGCTAGCGAGTTTTGAGGTTAAAACGAAGAAAAAATATGGTTTTCTTCGAGAGATCCTTACCAATAAGGATGCACTGCGGAAATTTGAAAATTAGGCGACATAACCCAGAAAAAAATTTAATTGTCGCTGAATCGGTTGTTAAACGAATTTGATTCTTACAAAAACTTTTAAATCTATCTAATGAATAATTATATTCATTTTCTATGATCATTTATACTCCCTCTCATTGAATTTAGTGTACTAAAGTAGTACCTAACCTCAAAATTTTAAAATTTTCTTACAAAAAAGGGTTATTTTCTATGAAAATCGATTCGCTAGCGAGTTTTGAGGTTACAGGGAAGAAATAAATATGGTTCTGTTCGAATCGATTTTCATCGAAAATACCCCTTTTTTTAGAAAAATTTCAAAATTGTGAGGTTAGGTACTACTTTAGTACACTGAATTCAATGAGAAGGAGTATAAATGATCATAGAAAATGCAAATAATTATTCATTAGATAGATTTAAAAGTTTTTGTGAAAATCAAATTCGTTTATCAACCGATTCAGCGACAATAGAATTTTTTTCTAGGTTATGTCACCTAATTTCCAAATTTTCCCAGCGGATCCTTATTGGTTAGGATCTGACGAAGAAAACCATATTTTTTTTTTCGCTGTAACCTTAAAACTCGCTAGCGAATCGATTTTCATCGAAAATAACCCTTTTTTTAAAGAAAATTTTAAAATTTTGAGGCTAAGTACTACTTTAGTACACTGAATTAAATGGGAAGGAGTATAAATGATCATACAAAATGCATATAATTATTCATTAGATAGATTTGAAAGTTTTTGTAAAAATCAAATTCATTTAACAAACGATTCAGCGACAATTGAATTTTTTTCTAGGTAATGTCACCTAAATTTCAAATTTCCGCAGTGGATCCTTATTGGTTAGGATATTACGAAGAGAACTGTTTTTTTTTTTCGCTGTAACCTCAAGACTCGCTAGTGAATCGATTTTTGTCCCCAGGAACCACTTTTTCCACACTGTGCGGCGCCCTTCTGGTCACGGGACAAAAGCTTATCCGCCATATTACAAACGCATTTGGTACGAACGACAACTAATTGCGTACATAACGTGCAACTGTCTTAACATCATTTGTACACTTATACTATGATAACTGATTTATTTATCATCAACTATTACATACAGAAATTTACACAAAAAAGAAAATAAATAATTTCAAATATACTATTCATCGCTAACTGGACGAAAAACTAATAATAGTTTGAAAGTAATTTTATGATATTCGCGGATAACGCGAAAAATTTTAGATTCTTATTGTTATTAGATTGTGATATATTGTCAAAAATTTAGTTTCACTCACGATAAAAAAATCGATTTGTTTGGATTGATATAGCCTATATTTAATGTCTACTTGTTCTCGTGCAGTCGTTCTTAACCGATATAAATTTGTAGATAATTGATATTTTGCATGTTAATTATTGTTTACCTATGCTAATTGCAATTAAAATATCCAAATAACTAATAAATAAAATAACAGATGTCACAAAAAATATGAAATTTCAATAAAATCTAAAAAGTTAAGAACAACCTGATCACTATACAGGTATACTAAAAGCATAGCAAATCATATAAATTTTAGGATGTTTAAAAATCGGTACGTCTTAATGATCTAAAATTTTGGTATTCAAATTCTAAAGGCGTTAAAATAACATTAGAGTTTTTTCAAATAATCCATAGAGCGATTTTTTTACATCGATAACAAAGTCTCTGTGTCGAGGGGTCACCCTATACTTCCAATATTAAAGAGTCCAACTTTGAAAATTTATATCTGTAAAACGGTAGGTGCAGTCATTATAAAATTTGAACAGCTTATTTATAGAGTGTAAGAAATTAATACACAAAGTTTCAGAAATTTCTATAATGAGTGAATATCGTGAACAGTACTCTGCATTGACCTATTTTTTAGTACGATATAATGCGTAGAAGCTTCGCTTCTGTCACGCGTCCGACGCGCGCATTTTTTATTAGTACATAAGTGCTTTATTCTAAATTCTGTTAACAATTTCAAAATTTTGTCTTGATATATATTATCCATTAAAAATATTACACTAGATTTGTACATTTACTGAGAATCGCTTTGCTTACAATACGTCAAGATATAAGAATTATACAATGATACTTTAAAATTATTTTCAATTTTATCGGCACTTAGTCTTCTGTCCTGACAAAAGAGGTCACAAATACAGGCAGACAAACCACAAGATGGCAAATTAATAAAGATCACTAACCAAATACAGAAAGTATCTGCGCGCGATACGTCAGCCTCTTCAGGCACAAAGTACAGAGTACAATGAATAGAAAAAATAACTAAATACAGTGAATGAAAATTAAATTTTTCATCACCTCGTTGTTACAGTACTCAGACTGTAAAATAAAATTAGCACAGATATCATTATAAAATACAGTTGTTTGACTTTGTTCCATTTATATTTAGTAGATGCATAAAAATTGTTTACGATATCGTTTTCTGTACGATCAAGATGCATAGAAATTGTTACGAGTGTTTAGATTTACCTATTGAATCATGATTTGAATGATAGGGACCACATGCATAAAAGCCATCTACAGCTGCCGAGCTATCAGATGAAAATGTATGTACTGCATCAAGCAAAAGGAAAGATATGGACCCATATCTTGCAATGTACAACTGCTGTGTAGATCTGAGAATACCAGTAATTTGTAATACTTTTTTTCCTTATACTGATCTTTTGACATCATTTATGACTCATACCATCTTCTCTTATTTATAAGCCTTATCGTACTCAGCCTCCGTTTTTACTTTTGGGTTGTTAACTTGTAATAAGCTAAAAGTAAAAATTTGTTTAATGTTTGAACAATTTCCAAGTAGAACAGAGCTAATGACTAGCGAGTAGTACACATAACTTCAATGAAGTAATTGGCATCACTGCCAATGACTATTATTTTTAATTCTTGGGATACGGTCATTAGCATCCATTTTCTTCTTATTGTAAATCTAATTTTTCTAAAAATAATAGCTAAAATCAAAATTTAAGAAGCGCATTAGAAGCTTATACTATCACTGACACTATTTGACACTCTATGAACATAAATATGCTGATTAAAAGAGAAGGTCGTCCTAATAAATTCCAGTAGGCTTACACTAAACTATCAACTTTATCAAGGTACGATCAGTGTTGTTAATATTTCTGAAATTCATAATCTTTTGATTACTTTTATTGTAATGTTTTTTGGAAAGTTTAAAGTGTAAATATTATAATTAAATCTTTGTTCAAAGAATCAATCGTAAAGTTTTTTTGTATAAGTAAGACAAAACTTGTGTGACCAATCACTTTCAGAGGTCCAACAATTGTACAGTTTACTTCCATTTTCTTAATTATTACTTGTTAATCAAAAAAGACCGATATATTTCATGGCCTTTCAACTATTAGACAGTGGTAAAAGAGCGCAAATGAGAAAATAGTTACTTTGAGTTGGGAGCTGAATTCGTATAGGTCGAGCTCGAGCTCGTTATTTGTGATACCAAACATGCTGAGCTATGAGAATCGCAGCCTTAACCACTAATCTATAGTGACTACTCTACATATCTCTCGGACTGATTGTGTCGTAACTTACCCGTAAAGCGTATATTGGGCTCGGAGTCAATTATAAAAATAAAATGAAATGTATTGTGGCACTTTACGTACGTGAAATTTTCTATCCCAAACGATTAAATAGTAAAAACATGCATTTTAATTAGTTTCCATCAAAGTATTAGGAATAAAGTAAAGGCATGTCTTATCCGTCAACTGTACCTATTTGATTTTTTGATTATCACACCTGGTGTGTCTGTACATAAGTTACGGGCCTCTACTGAATATTTGCGTCAAAAACTTTAGAATATTCTTTACAAGTAACTACCAATATCGAAACTATAACTAGGCATTAAATAGTACAAGATAGTGACTACATTATGTCACCAGTATGCATCTTAAAAAATCGACTACTTCATTATTAGATTAGAAAATAAAAAAGAAATTTTTTATTAGATAATAACATAAATTTTCATTGTGCGCTCTAAAAGTTGCTGGAACTAAAAGTTACGGGTCTTAGAGTTTGGTTTTTACGACCTTTTATTCAAATATGTATAGGTTAATATCGATAATACTTCCAACGCTGGTAGTGAAGGAGCAAACTATTTAAGATAGTCCCAACCTAGCTTAACTGAAAGCTTGAATGGAACACTATTAATTAGAAAAATAGTTAGTCAAATTTAAGGCTTCTGATAAAAGTGACAGTGGTTCAATTATTACTAACGGATATTTAGTAAATATCTACTATACATAATTTTAATTGATTTCTCGCTTCTTTTCATCACAGACAGAGGTGTATCAGAGAGTATCATATTTGGAGTATGACTCTTTGCTGTCCGCATATAGCGTGGCTCTGTAGTCAACTTCGCGCCACGCGGTTCGCGTATGGTGCTGTAAATGAACTATCGGGCTTGCTGTATATGAGCGTCACGATGTAAACAGTGCGATGACGATGACATACCTATCATGTCTTATACAAACCCTATAGTGCCAAGGATCCAAGCGTCCTCATTTTTCACACCTGCTGAATATATATTTATTTATTTAATATGACAGCACATACGTATATAATGGTGCCCGAACATGATTATCCCAACACACAGAGCGTTGGAGCTAAAATATGCCGTAATCTCTTCTACGTGCAAACACAGCAGCTCCTAGCCAGTTTTGTCAAGAGTCACATATTTTAGCAGTGATCCTGAACTGCACAGTTTTATAACGATCTTGTTGGATCCGTCAAAAGGTGCCAAACCAACAACGATCCCCCTTTGTATTCGATCTATTGAAGGCATAAGTTGTACATGCAAGCAGGTTCGGTAGTGCAATGTTATGTCTACTATACTTTATAGCACTACTATTATTAGACACACTTGCAGGCGCACTGTTTACGCTTAAAGCCACATTCACAGAGGGACTTTCAACGACAATGTCAAACGACCGAGCGAACGATCCAAACCAAACTAAATTGCGTGTATTCACTCGATGAGCCGGTGAGACACGATGTTTTATCCATATCACCTATACCGCGACAGAACAGTAAAAAAAGCGGCATAAAATTATATTTAAAAGCACGTGATAGGTTGACTATCTCCCCCGACCCCTGGTTGTAACATGCAAACCAATGACTCAGATATATTAGCTTGGTGAAGAAAAAAATTTATCTTACGCACTGTAACTTGACATTAAACGATAAGATGAGAAATATCATCTCAGCAACAGAATGTTTTACAGTACTCAAAATTTAAATATAACTACGATATCAATGGAGACTCCGGTAACCCGAGATACCCGATCTTCCACTATTTCATACTCTCTACCGAAAAACCCAATCTTAACATCCTTATCGCTTGCACTCGTCTCTAATGACATATTTAACGCATCTAGTTTAGCAAAATATGACCTCTCGTATTTTCGACTCGAATATTAAATATCATTGGACTGCGAGTGACTAAGACGAGGGTGACCGAGTGAATGAAAAAAACCAATCGTATTGTTCACAACCGTGCTAACTCTCACAGCGACCGTACTTTTATTAGCTCTCATCTTATACCCATTTTTATTAACACATGCAATCATAATAAAGTTACAAGTTGGTGGTGTAATGCACAGTGTGTCCAAGTGTCTGCTGAAAAAAGTGCTAATTGGATTCGAGCCTGATCTGGGCATTCACTCAGCATCCTACAACTATTACCCGTTCATTCGGCTGCTTTCTCAAGATTTTCCAGGCGTGAAGTTTCACTACCCATATGACTGGAATGACTTCAAAGATCGGCTAACGGCAATCGAAAATTTTTTCCTAGGTCGAGCGGAAGACTAGAGGGATAAGGAAATTAGCCGATCAGCATATACTTTAAGATTTATTATCGACCGATTTGGTGAATAAGTCGTTGAAATTAAAATATTCAGTGAAAGTGATGGTGCGTGTGAAGGTAGTGTTACGCTCAAACAAGAAAATGTAAAAAGATTAAAAGAACTTTTTAATGATATAGATGGATATCTCTTATATTGGGAAAGACATCGAATAAGTGTCCAAAGTGTATTCAACATAATAGTTCAATACTTATACCATAACAGCCAGTCATTGAATGAGGCCCAAGTTCAAGTATATACAATAGGCAATTTTGACTAAACATAAAGTGAAATCAGCATCGCTAAGTTTAAAAAAATTATTTTCAATAAATGTATAAGTAGTGCGATAAACAATAAATTTACACTTTCGCGAGATCAGTGTTTTTCGATCATCGAATATATCCTTGAGTTGCATGAAAATATAATCGTTAAAATTCTTAATGCGCCTGACGATATAGCCTACATGAATAAATATACAAATGTAATAAATGTGTATAATAAATATTAACTGATCACCATATTTTCTTCAATAATTTTCAAATTTCCCATTATAAAATCAATGTGATAATTATATAAGGATTCATTGTGATAGTGTGTAAATAAAATACCTTTAATTATTTTTCAAATTTTGTTAAATACATTAAGAAAAATCACATACTTCACGCTATAGTTAATTTGAAATATAGGACTTATGAATATTTTGAAACACAATATTGTATACATTTTCCGTAGCCTTTCAAATTTTCTATCGGTAAATTTTAAATTTGCTTATTTGTAACAATTTTCTTGTACAATTTTTTTATTCACTTATCATTACGGTTCGCGGTATTTCTTGTTGCTGCTGCTGTAGATACTGAACTTGAAAAGATGCGACAAAACGAGCGTGAAGAATAATTACGGCACATATAATGAAGAAAAACAACACAACTTTCTCTGTACATTTTCAAATAAAATCTTTGTAATTTTTTTTTTTTTTTACTGGTACCGAATACAATTTTTCCGAATTCGGTCAACATGATGAGGCCATGTTGGGGGAAATTTATAGCTATCAAAATAGCTTCCTTGCGAATTTTTATGTATGTTAATTGCAACCCAGTGAGTACCTGGCTTATCTACTGTGTCCGTATTTGCTACAATGGCTGCTGGAACGCACAAAATACGCGGTATAAGATTCACTACATATATCCCGACTAAACTGGCGTTAAGCCCTTGTATTGCTCTACGTATTTGATGTGTATTCATTGTCATCGCTATCGTCGTTACTGCACGCACTTGCAGAGTCCACCTCGTCCTAACCATCGCATGACTTAATTTCGGGCTGTCTCAATAGCATACTTTTGAACTTGAGATCCTCGTACACATCGTAGAATTCCACACTATCCACCAAACTCTTTTTCTTCACATCATCAGGCAAGCAGCTGATAAACCACTTTTTCAATAAAAATGCTTTGTGCAACGCACAAAATATTATTTTTTCTTCAAAGTTTTTTTTTTTTTTTTTTTTTTTTTTTTTTTTTCTTTTTTTTGTTTTTTTAATTTCTTTTTTATTTTTTCTAAAGAATTATTTTCCGATATTTTTTCATTAT
>JAPYYV010028613.1:0-11127 GCA_030522625.1 Copidosoma aretas
ATATATGTCCTGAAGAGGCCACCTTGAGTGGTGAAACGTCGACAATTGTCATGAAATAAAGAAATATACACTCCAAAATTGGCTTATGTTTAATTATTGCATTATAAGAAATATTAAAAAATTAGGCAGTTCAGATATTATGAGGTAATGAATAAGTAGTTTGCTCAAAACGTTGTAGATAAATGTATTGTTCAATATTATTAAATTTTCTAATGGCTATCGTTTGTAAAATTTTTCATAGTTCGAAGAAAACGCAAATAATTTTAACATTAGAGTTGCTGCACAATGAACACTGCCACAACATAATATGCCGGTGTTTTACTATTCACTATAAATTTAAGTATTGTTGGTGTCACTTCAAATAATACTTGGTGAAATCACAATAAATAAAAAAATCCATTCATTATGTTGTTATTTGTTTATCAGACGCTTACGGGCTTGCCGGAGAACATTGCAGTTTTCTACCTTATCGATACAGAATACCTGGCTATTTTTCATTACAATGTACCTCACAAAGAAACAGATTTCTCTTACTGCGTCATTTGCAAAATTTATCGTAGGCTTTTTGAAAATTTATGGGACATGAAATTTTACAGAATTTCGCTGAAGCGTTTGAAAACTTGTCAAAAATAGGAAAAACTAGAATTATCACGTTTGATTCCATTCATTGGTGATATACAAAGTGATTTTCAAAAACTGCTGCAAAACGGACAAACTTCAAGTATGTAGATTAAGTCCTAACTTTATATTATTAGCTAACTTCACTAAGCACAATAATTATGCAGAATTTAAAAATTTTCTACAATTTTTTAAATACAACGTTTTAAACTTTATACTTATGGAATATATGTTGATACAAAAAACTTACGTTCCCATTACAAATATTTCCGCCTTTCTTGACAATTTTAATACCTCCCTTTTTTCCCAACGTTTTTCGAGATTGATTATTGATATCATTGGATCGCTTATATATATTGCTCTATTGAAAGTGTCTAACAATTGAGCTTCCCTGTTAATTTGTTGAGCATGAATAATTAAATTTCTCCGATGATATCTGTGCCAGGATTCCTGGGCGTCTTCCGAGTAGAAGGCTATTGGCAAAGGAAATTTGTAGGTGATTTGGCATCCGTGTTCAAGCTTTTTGTGCACGGTCGGGCTCATTCTAGCCCACGGATACTCGTCATAGTATAGTTTATGTATATGTCGACAGTACTCGTGTAGCTTGCTCAAATTAATTTGTTTTTTAGATTTAAACAAAGTTAAAATGGTTGCTAAGCCCTCCACGAGTTCAATACTCATGCCCAAAGTGTTTGCAAATTTTTGAGGTTCACTAAAGCATTTGCTGGCAACATTTCCCGTATTTGTAGTACCATGACCTAGACAAACTTGGTCCACCCAAACACCAAATGCTTTGAATATCTTCTGTTGCGCGTTCTTCTTTTGTACTTCGTAACTGTCTGAAATCATTAAAGTCTTACTTATAACGTGTCAAGAAAAAAATTCTTTGAGTTTGTAGATAAAATTAATACTTTTGCCATGTAAATAGAAATAAACTAATAAGTTTTTAAGATCATGTGTAAGAACTGTTCATATGCTTTCAATATAAAAATAATAGTACAACACGACTATCGAAGGACTTACATAGAGAACAACCTTTTATTAACATACAGTACATATTTTGAAGTATATAGAAATAATAATGTGATTGAAACTTGATGTTTTTGAATCATAGTCACAATTTCTTGGAAGAATTAGTTCTATTGATAAGCAATTGTTGTCCTACACAAATTTTAAGCAGTTAACACAACGAATTTTATACAAAATACTGTATTCTATTTTTACGGAAAAAAACATTCTACATGTAAGAAAAAATATTTCATTTATTTTTATTGCCTTTACTGTGTTTTTTAATATCCCACACAGGACCCATCAAATGTGACGGGTAAACTTGCGGTAAATGCAAATCAGACAGATAGGCAAACAATTAATCTGTTTTTATTATTATTGTTGCTCGGCTAAATTGATAAACGGAGACCAGGGGCTTCATCACTACGATCGATATCTCGCAAAAGTAAGAATTTTTTCGATGATTTCTACAAAAGATATTTGCCATATTTCGAGACATGGCAAAACTTACAATTTTTTCCTATAGTCCCTATGAAACAACTAAAATATTCTAACGATTTATTTGGCCCACTATGTTAGATGAACTGTTCTTAACTTCGTAATGTTAATGTTAGATTGGCAGTCAGCAAAGTAAATAACCAGTATTAACATGCATTGGTGACTGAGTACGTGTGGCCATATTATGTAAGCCATTTGAAATTGAAAAATTATATCGCCTACTTGAATTTAAGAAATTCAAGAAACCTTATACACATTGGTTCTTTTAAAATGGTTGCTTTTTGCAATGGATCAGCTGCTCTAAATTTTGTAAATGCGATATAAAGATCCTTATGGACTGGCATTTATTCAGTTCCATAATTTTTTAATTTTTTGAGCATTCATGTTGGGCTCGCTAATTAAAATTTGAAAGTCTAATTAGAATTTGGCAAGTGAAAAGCACTATATAATGGTTTTCGTACAATTTTTTGGTTTTTTAAAATTTTTGGGTTGCCATATTTAAATCTTGGTTTTTATTTTGTGCTTGTAATGTTAAATAACCGCTTAGCGACCACAAATATCCAAATAGAATTATTATTATCTAGTTTGGCGGTTTTTTCTATTTTTTGGCCGCATGAGATTTGCTATTTTAAATTTTAAATTCTCATTTCGAATTTGCGTTTAGCGACCACAAACATCCCAATAGACTGATTTTTGGCTAATATAGCAGGTTTTTTAATGTACTCGGCGGCCATATTGGATCTGCCATTTCAAATTATGAACTGAAAATGTAAAATTTGTGTTCAGCAGACCAGAAAACCTCTATAGACTAATTTATGTACAATTTTGGACGATTTTTAATTTTTTGGCCGCCATATTGGATCCGCCATTTTGAATTTTCAGATTCCAATGCCAAATTCGTGTTCAGCAACCCATTAAACCTATATAGACACTATTTTTATAACAAAAATGTCATCTGTTTCTTAAAAATCAATTGATTTTCTAAAGAGAATCCTGTAGGGTGTTTTCACCCTAATTCACTTTTTTTTCGGTTCGGACCAATTTTCTTATATCCTGTAATGTTTAAGCTTGAAGCTCCAAAAAGGATTATCTTAATTGGATTAATACAGCAGCCGCTATTTTATTTTGACACAAAAATCGCGTTTGGTCCCACTGTGCGGCGCTTGTGCATGCTGGTTTTTCTTATCATTGTATTTTTTATCTTAATCGTATTGTTTGTTTCTATATTATTTTCACGTCACTGTTCGATCATGGTCACAATTGAATCGAAATTTATTTTTAACGAATTTTCAAAATTTAATTTGATCCCTTAACGTTACACGTATCGTGTGTTTCACCTGCAGGTTTTCGGACGCGATAAGCATAAAATTTAGGGTCTCCAGAGACAAAGGTCTCTATACACGAACCCTCACCATAGCTCTCCAATTCATCGGTCAGCTGTCCTAACAATGACCCGGTCAGAGGCTGATAATCGTCAGGAAGAGACTCGTTAGTTGTAAATAATATAGAGTCCGTATCATAATACAGTACTCTAGTATCGAATTTTTCTAAGATTAAGTATAATTTTAAACGTGCTTGAGCAGTTGTGGAAGCTGCGATAGCAACGTTCTTACACGATGAAGAAATCGCGGCCTCATCTTTGTATCGCCATGTTACGTATACTACATTGTCTTTGGTCGGTAAACAATTTTCTATATTTTTTTCATCATCGCATATTACCTCAAGTAATTCTTTATAATCATTACCCACACTCTTTTGTGGTAGATTTCCCTGTTATCCGAATTTATCCGAAAATGAATTTAAACATAACTTTGCGGCTGATTGCAGACCTGGATTATTTTTAATATTATTCATATCTAACTTGATATTTTTTTTAGTTTCATAATTTTTTACTTATTCTAATTTATTGTTTTATGTTTTTACCCAGCTAGGTCAACCACTAGCTACTTGTTTAATTTAAAAAAAAAAGTATTAATGTACCCTGAAAATAGACCACCACTACGCGAGACCAAGTCCTATTAAACGAATTGATATTGCCATACAACATAGATTTTAACTAATCTATATCCTAATTCAATGCCTTTCTTTATTTCCCCGGATACCTATGTTCCGTATGATACTATATCAGACTCTGATTTGTGCACACCTTCCTCTTGACAGGAAGTTTCCATGCACGAACGATACAAACCGAAAAGTAAACGACCATTCATTTTCACGGGTAGCAGCGGGTAAAACAGATTTCGCGGGGGTAAAATAGCACACATAACTAAACCTTCGACTTTTTCTTTAAAATTTTCAAAATTTTCTCCCGTTAATTTTAAACAATCGTTTCCAGTATACATTGTAGGGTGTTTGACTGGGAATGAACCCGTTTTACAAATGTAGTGGTATAATGAACACACATCAAGATATTTTATTTTTTCGTTTTCTTTGACGTTATTCGCTCCGAGTATGAAGTTGGAGGGGATTAGAGAATCTACGCCAGCGTCCATGGTGGCAAAAATTCGCGATCTAAAGGTACGCCACTGCACAAAATCGAGTGAAAGAACTTGTTTTTATGGAATATCTTGATAAATCAGAGTTATATTGAGAAGAAATTAGTCCCCACTCATATAAGAGAAACCAGCTTAACATAAAAATTAGAGTAATGTCAAGACTTGGTCAATAATCATTAATTTAAAGAGAATCTAAATGCCAAAATAGTAACCTTTTCTGCTCTGCACGGGTGACACAGATGTGAAACCCTGTATACGTAGCAGACGTACAAGTGTGGTAGTGAGTTCAAAAGTTTCTACTCTGTTATAACCTCTGAATCGGAAAGTAATTCATAGTTTTTATATGCTAATCGATGCATACCAACTGTTCAAAATAGTATAATAACGTTGACAATCATCTAATTTAGTTATTTTTAGATCATTTTCATGAACGGTATGATCCTTTTTTAAAAAAACTTGTTCTTCTCTCATGTGTGTGTTGAAAGATACCCTCGTGTACCTTCAGAACGGCAGCTTTGACCACGAGCGGAGTGCGCTGCGGTAATTCTCGGAGCAAATACCGTGTGACAAAATTTCCCGTTCGCCCTCCATAGAAAGCATGTCTTGGATTTAAAATGTGATTTTGTGCTATAGGATGATTTTTGATAAAAGAAAAATATCCATTATTATTTTTTGTAAACTGATCAAAGTTGTGCTCCCACATCTCAATAATGTTGTACCCATATTATTTTATTTTCATGCATATTTTTAAAGTGATTTCGTAGCGTTCTACATGTAAGTCATTATTATACAGTTTGTCAAAACGGTTATGTGGGAAACAGCGAGGACACCCGTGAAAAGTGAAAATAACACCCCTGAATTTGAAACACTGTCCCTTTTTCATTTACATCTCCTACTTGCGGTTTTAAGTATCCATCGACAAGGAGCCCTTCTATCAGCCAGTATTCCTGTGACCTCCCTGCATGGATGATTTCTAAATTCCTCATTTTTTCCTCCTATAAAAGCCAATTAATGCATTTTTCCGAAAACTGTCCCGAGCGTGTGTATCTATCAGCAGGAATGATACCAATCGTGCCTTTTTTTAAAAAGTTTTTCCTATAAACTACAGAACACGCACTAGCTATAGTAACACTTTCAACAAAAGGATCAACTTTACCAACTTGAATAAATATTTCGATTATCAACACTCATCGAATCCGGGGCGTAAAAGAGCGCATATCTGGGTAAGGCCCTTCATAATTTCTATCCTGTGTTGCGAATAAATGCGGGAATCATCCTTTTTTTATAATTCATGCAAGATTAAAGGTTTAGGTGAGTCAGCGAGTCTCATGGGTAAATAATTCAAACTATCTATAAAGTTAGTCTTACCAATCGACATTCGTATAATACTTCTTCCGTTTAGAATAACTTCAGGAGTAGAGTTTTAATTATCTACTATATATTTTAATATAAATTCTGCGTCGAACGCTTTTGCATTATGAGCAATACAAATAATCGAACCAAAAGTTTTACTTTCATATCTTACTGCAAAATGTATGAATTTTTTTTGACAATCTTCTCCTTCAAAAATAATTTGTTGGACACCGCAGAACGTACAAAATACGTGGGGGTTTCCTTCTTCATCATCATCGATACACACTTCGCATCGTATCTAAGCAACACAGAGAATCGGTACATGACTATGAGTATTAACCGAATCGTTAAGGGCTTGGTCTTGTCTAGTTTCAAAGTCGTAAAAAATGAAACAATTTTTTTTAGGATTTCTTGACTCTCTGCTATTATAAAGTACTTGCAAACTACACAAAGTATTGAATTCATGTACGATACTACATTCTTTACAGTACTTTTTCCCGCACTCGTGATTCCCTTTCGACAAATTCCCAAGTTTGTCACACGATTCGCATATTTTAATTACATCTCATATGCTTTTTACTGCTGTTTTGTAGTTTTTTATTCGCACAGATGATCCCTTTGCTTTGTGATTTTTAAAGCATTGGTTATTGTAAAAATTTTGTCGACAGTCCAAACAAGTTCTTTCTTCGACAGCGTCATTTGTACAATTTGGAGAATTGTTACATGCAGGACAAATAGATATACATCTATGACCACCCACGCGACTATATGCCTTATTACATGTGATGCAAAAATAGCCCGATCTTACTGCTAATATATTTTTTATAAGGTTATAGTGACCTATATCATCATAATACATAATATTTATATACAGAGAACAATGATCTGCATTGTCATCGACACCGTCGTCAACTAGAAGGGATTTGTCTCTAAAAGAGTTGTAATCAAATATTTTTATGCAAATATCACGTTGCTCAAAATACTGTTGAAACTTTGAAAACTCTACTCCACCGAATCCGTGTATATTGTCTACATCTATACCGCACGCATGCATTGATTCAAGGGCCGCTGCTTTTTGATCATTTTTTCTTTTTATGTAATTCCATCGTTGGGTCCAGTCCGCAAAACAACTTTTCATAGACAGAACTTCACCACAAACGAGTGCTCTAGCTAAGCATAGGTTATCGCTATCATTTATTATTAATATACGCTTTTTACTTAAATTATTTAACGCATTTTCAGAGGCACCCCATCCTTTAGGTAATTCTACGTAGGTTACATCCAGCACTAAAGTTTTTGCTATATCAATTATACGTTTACTTTACTCGATTTTTTAACAGAACGACCAGATATCCTCAAACGTTAGTTAATCCATCAATTTAAAATATAAACCAGCAGACCCCTCCGTTAACGCGTCCAAGTGTAAATCTATCGCTACTAAATACCTACCGGTTCTATATTTTTGTTTGATAACCAAAATTAATTCGCGTAAAGCATTTTTTATCCACTCTATGGTATGCATGGTATCGTTAGGATGAGCAATTTTGAATCTGATCGCGTGACACTTCATTTTAAAAGATTTTAAGTATTTTTCACACTCGCTCTCTAAAACAATGTAATTAGTACCTGATGGTAAATAAGACTCCGGCTAGGTCTGCATGCTCATATCGACGCCACGACGAATCTCTCCGCCGCGCTATTGCAGCTGCTGCTAATTTACGCTGACTCTCGCATCAATGCTATTCGGAAGCTCGCCTGTGCGCTGTTGCTGCTGCTCATTCGCGAATGAATTTTCACTCTTCGAAGCAGTATCTATAAATCAATATTGATATTAAGATTAAAATTTAGAATAATAGCTTAGTATATGTGCATAAAATTTATATGAATTACCTTCAGAAATGTTTTTTTGCGTGCTAGCAAAACTTTCCGCACCCGATTGTATTGGTGAGGGTTCCTTACTTCTCTCTCTTTCTGACTCTGTCTGCACGCACACATCGATTCTAATAGTATCCTGTTGACGCGTCTTCGTAGCAGTCTCAGAATTCTTGTCTACAAATACGATGATATAATTATTAAAACAATTTTGTAAATTATTTCGAACATTAAACATTATGCAAAAAGGTAAGTATATAACTTTTTTTAGTTACCTCTAAAAGTTTTTTGTTTCTTATTGAAACTCTGCAACCCTGATGGTCCAGGAATCGTATGCTTTAATTCGTTCTCGGGTTTTTTTTCAATTACATGCTTGACCGTAGGAAGGTTTTCAAAATTATCGTCAAAATCCATTACAAGACCCATCTCCTTGCAACAATAATAGAAAATTTACATGCTTCATAACATTGGTTTCTGACGTAAAAATTTTAAAAATAATATGTATTACATACTCAAATCATCATATGCGCTGTATATGTCACTAAGGACTTTGTTATGTCTTGCATCATTTGACAAGCACTGCACCACCGATTGCAACGCGATGGAGCTTTCTCCTAAAGGCATCGGGTATAATGCAGCCACATGCACATACCCCAAGTAATCTTTAAATATTACTTGCAATACATCAACGAGTTCATTCATTGAGTATTGAAGTAGCACCTTGTTGAACCATTCGTCCGTATACACTATCCGTGCCTTCTCCGACACAATATTCGCATGTTGCGCACAGGAACGTACAAATTCAAACAAATCATGGATCATCGACGATCCCATTATTCTTAATGTTTAAGGTACGATGACAAGAAAAAGAAAATACGCACTTAAAAACTTCTCGAATTACGATAAATTACTGATGATGATCAGATTTAGACTTTGCAACAAAAACCAAAAGCTGTTTCAGCAAAGAAGTACAAGAGGGTACTGATTTTCTTTTCGGTTTGGCTTTTCCCGCATAATCTTATCTCTCCTACTTTTAAGAAAAATTTTCCATGCTACAAATTACCAATAAGTATACATTTGGGGGAAACTCGTCCATACATATACCGTTGTGGGCAGAACTACAACGTTGCTGTGCAAATTTAATGTACCCACGAGACATGTAAAAACTTTCGCAGCTATGGGAAAGGATGAGTAACTCATACATCCGCTCTTCTACAGCATTTCTATATACCAAGTCATAAATTTCCATGTAGAACGTTTGGGCTTGTTTGTCAAACTTTTGCATCATAAGTGCACGTTTAAACATGTTTAATCTTTCAACGTACACTGTTTATAGGTCATCTTTTTCCATCAAACGTTGAGAAAATTTAAGGAAGAGGGAGGAAATTGTATATCAGTAGTACGTTCTTACGATTCATCTATTCGCACAAAAATCAGTTGCTTGGATACTTTAGACTTCGACGGTGCATCTTACTTAGAAAATACAAAAATTCTGACCGTTGAATAAATTTCTGTGTTGTTGACGCTGCTTGCGGTTTTGAGATTATTCCGCTAGTATTTTGAAATTACGCGGTACACTATTCTTCGAAATGGCTCTACTCGAAGACGAAGTTCGAGACGGGGAAAACGTTCTTTGACGCATGATTCTGATGGAGCAAAATTGAATTTGGCAAACTTTATAGAAATAAAAAAGATAGTGATAGTGCTATAATATCTCGTTTAAGTGTATCAACATATGCATACCCGATCAACAAATCAACTGCAAAAAAATCGTAATGGGGCTTTACTACAATGTCAATCACCACGGTTTTGAGTCTTCAGTGCAGATTTCGAAATCCCAGTTTGAAGAAGGAGTATTTCTGAACGCTCATGTATGGAGTGAATTAAAAAATCATTTTGCTACAATGAATAATCATTTTGACAACATTGACATCGGCGAAATCAATCGAGTGCAAGTGGGCAATATGGAGCTGATATTCACATCATCCTACGGCATAAGATCTATTGTGTTCGTCAGAAATTCCAGTTATATCACGCAGGATTATTACAATAAAAAGAGGAAAACTTATGGTTCAAAAATCATTGTCCAAAAGTCTACCTTTTTTGGGCTAGTGCAAACGGTCGCATGTGTGGACAAAAGACTTCGCCGTATTGAGTCCCAAGTCACATTAGTTGATAAATGCAAGAATTGCATTGTCAACGAGTTAAATATTTTATATTCAAATTCTAGTCTCGCAAATGAAGTCGATGCATCCAGCTTAGAAAAGCTGATCGCTGAAAATTTATCATCCATACGAAACAATGTCAAAGGAAATCTTATATATGTAACTGATAATCAGTTTTTGGAAATCAATTCTGATGTTGTATTCTTAGAGTTAGTTAGTTTTTGTCTGGACATATTTGTAAATGTGATGCATTTAAAATTATAATATGTAGATGTGTACGTAAGATATTAATGATTGTATTAAATATTTTCCGACTCCTTATTTACCCTCTCTGAAATCCACTCTTTACTCCTCCACAAAATTTGAAAAGTTCCCACCAGACCCCGGCCGGTAAGCCAACCCTTGCAGGTCGGTAGCCTCGTGCGCATGCAGGGGTCGGTAATCGGCACCGCACATATTTTAAATCTCGCACCCGAATTTCCCGGGTACCCGCCGGGGCTCTCTCCCCTCACTCTCTCGCCACACCTTCGGACCCCAGCCATATATATATATATATATATATATATATATATATATACTGTCTACAAAAAATCGGGCCCTCCGGCGGCCACGCCCCTGGCGCCGGCCGTATGACAAATATCTATGACTTCTGTCTGGAAAAACCTCTCCCCTACTACTGACGTGATATTGGGATGTATGCACAAATTTTATAAAATTTGTTATTATAAGAGAAGTTAAGAATTTGAACATTGCTTTATATTTGGTTTACACGGTGGATTGATCAATAAAAGAATAAGTCGGCAATAATTAATCGCTGTATCTATCGCAGGAATTTTCCGAATTATTCGACAAGCAAACTATTAATTATAAAAAGTATGTACATAAATTGTAAACAAAGAATTCCTTACGACACGAGCATTCTTGCTGTATGGCTTATGGGCATCGAACCTGCCCGCAAACATACAGTAAAATTGATTGACTGTGTGTTAGGTTTCGATTTTACGGGGCTCGCGAAATATTAATTTTCATCACTCTAACCTAAAAATCGCACCTTCGCCGCTTCTTTTCGGCTCTCATGATGAAAAATATAATACCGACCTAGTACTAGGGACGTTTTC
>JAPYYV010028643.1:0-10279 GCA_030522625.1 Copidosoma aretas
CCCGTCCAAAAAAAAAAAAAAAAAAAAAACAGAGAGAAAATTCTTCCCTCGTAAGCGGAAAAACGTACCGACTTGAAATTCCGCGCGCGTGGAATATTGCGTTTAAAATTTCTACGATTTAATCACGGGGGATGTGGGAATAACGTTCCGCGGGATATAGCGCGGGCGGAAGAAAGAAAATACGGGGGACACAGTTCGGTGCGTGTCGGGCGATTAACATTTTTACACGCGAATTAGAACGCGTCTCTTTCGTTTCGCGGGAGTTACGAACACAGCTTTTAATACAGCCAAACTCGATCGAAAGATCGATAATGGTACTGCACGCCCCGCGGAAGCAGCAGCAGCATCATCCGAATAATCGATATCCCAACGAAGGGACGACCGGTGCACCGTTTCGCCCGATGAGCTCCCACCGTTTAACCGGCCCCATTGGCCGCACGACTCCGGCCCGGGTATATAAATTAAATCCCGATATGAAATAAAAGAGACGTAGGTGCGCGCAGACCACGGCTAAAAGAGAGAGGGAAGACGGAGCCCCGCAGCGTGCGGCGCATTTAATTCGAACAATTGCTTTTCCGATGCGGCTATTCTCCCCCGCCTATCCGCTTCCTCCTCCCCCCCATTCCTGCCTTCTGCCCTGCCGCTAGTTTTTTTCCATCCATCCTCGGGACTTTTTCCCCGCCACACGTACACCAAACAAACGGCGCGCGGCCCTGCTTTCGTTATTGCCGGGTAGAAAAGCCGAGTCCGATAAAATTGCGAAATAACCGCTCGCGCGCGCGGCAGCTGCTCCGATGAAAAACGAAAAATCCGCCCTGTTTTACATTCGGATTGCGGATGAATACGCGATGCCCCCCCTCCCTCCGACGCCTTTCCCCCGTTGCTTTCCGCGCGATTAACTCGTCCATTGTTCGGCCGCAGCGCGGGCTCGTTTCTTCCGTGCACGATATTCCGCTCCGAGTGCAATGATATCGCTCGGGAGCCTCACCAAGACATCCGCGGCGGCGCGTCGCTGCTGACGGAGAATCGGCGCTCGGTGCTGTCGGAGCTGCGGCCCAGGGACGGTTATACGTTTCGGATAGCTGTCGCCGTCGATCATATTGTCGCGGTCGCGTGCGCACGTGCGTGCAACGCGAGCGTATAATATGTTCGGCCGCGAGATCGAGGGGCATGTGAGAGAATAGGCGCATGATTCGATGGCAGTTTGATGGGTCGTCGCGGTTCGATCGAGCACCAGCGTTGCACGCGAAATGGTAATAATCGTGTTCTCGGAGCGAGGTGTTAGTATAGCGAGCAAAGTGACTTTGATAAACTTGATGAATATCATTCGCAGGTAGTGGAGCTTTGAAAAGGATGGTCGAAGGTGTAATGGTAACGGCAGCAGTGAAAACGCACTTTCGAAGGAACGTTCCTATCCTCTAGGGGGGTCTGAAGAGCAAACGTTTGCTCAGTGCGTTTCTCGAAAAGTGTGGGGGCGGGGGAGAAGAAAAGGGATGGAGCGTGATTTCTTAGAAAAAACGCGGTAAATAGCAACGCTGATGAAAGGGGGGGCCGGTGGAAGAAGAGCTCCGTGTGCTAATACCCTTTTCGCTTCTCTTCTCGGTCTTGGCAGAGAAATGTTGTGTACCTATTTGCGTTTGGCTTACTTGTATTATATATACGAATATACATGGATTCAGGTACGAAGAGAAGCGAGACGAGGTACGCTGCCAGGGTAGAAGAGTCGTAGTGGTGCACTAGTAGGAGTCAATCTTGTTACCTCGGCTTCTTATGGGGTTAGCTTTGAGGATGAATTTTATTATTCAGAATTGCATTTCCTTTAAACGGATCTAGCTCCGAAACATCTCGGAATACTACCTGTACATTTCAAATCTTGCTGCCTTAATTTTAGTGAGTTGTCGGATTCGTGAAAGGGGCGAAGGGGTGAAGTAGGTCAATTCGATTGTTTGTATTTTGACACGAGAGAACAAATCGATTTTTGATTGCGCGAAGGGAATCTCACCGGAGCAGAAAGTTAAACAATTATTGAGCCTTTAAAACAAATTTTTTTAATAACTGTTAATTTTATGTTCATCACGACTTCTGTCAACTTATTCTAATGATGATGATTTAAGGAAAGAACGAAATGCAATACAACTAGGTAATTTGAAGCATATCTGCGTTTATTCTGATAATATTTCGGCATCGCTATTTATGGACGTAGTGTTCAGATTCTAGCAGTAAAAATGCTAACAACATAAACAGAGATATACTCCAAATTTCCATGTTGTATTAGAATTTATTCTTTCCTCAAACTAATAATTTGGTCGAAAAAATTCCATTCTTTACTCAACTTTGCCGTTTTTTGCAAATTAATTCTTCTTATTTTATGCAGAGGAGAACTAGTTTTAGTTTTTTAATGGGCCCATCAACTTAACGGTACTAAATTACGCAAAATGAAATTACCAAGACCGATATTGTCGATGTTCTCGCATTACTAGCATCGATATCATCTGTAAAAAATCGAGAAAAAACGACACCGATAAATTAGATCGCCTACACCCTGAAACCTGCATAGCCAGATGAGTCATTTGCTTCTCGCTCCGAAGAGCCACGCGTAAACGCACTGTTGCAGCCTTCGGTTTCTGCATCGCTAAGGACCTGCACGCGTTCACTCGAGACACACACCGATGAAGAGATCACAGATGCAAATGCTCAGCCGAGTCTGCCACGTGTCGAAACCCAATTCATCGGAATAGTATAGCAGCGTGCGCACGTCAGTCGACACCATCGCCTCTCCTACGTCGTCTTGTGCTACTGCTGCTGCTGTCATGCTGCTCTGCAACCTCTTTGCGTGTACCACCCATTTCCCCCGCCAGCGGATCTCGTTGATTAAAATAGCAGTGGAAAGTTCTTTCGTGCGCGCGCCTCCGGCCGTCTCCGACACCACCTTTGGCCCCGTACTTTTAATTTCCAAAGGAGGTCGAGCCGCGCTGAGATAAGAAATATACACCTCGGAACTCGTGAATCTTAATTTCGCGTAATAACTCGTGCCGGCACCAAGCTTCCTCCCCCTACCCCCCCCCCCTACCCTGCCTGCCCTCTTCTGCCACCGGGGCCCCCAGCTCCTTCTTTTCCTTGTCGTTCTTCGGATCTCATCCGGTGGGATTTTCACTTTGAGCTCGGCGAGGAAACGGAAGTCTCCCCGACTTTGCCGAGTTCGCCGGGAAATTTTCATATTTAGGTTTTAATGGTTCCGCGCCATCCTTTTGGCTTCGTTATTCATGAGTTTCTCCTCTTAAAGAGGCTTTCGCGCTTTTTTTTTCCGTCTTTGTCTCTCGCGCAGCGGAGGGTATAATGTACAAGCCGGGCGAGCCGCGCGGCCCCAACTCTCGGATCGAATGATAAAATTTTCAATGCGTCTTCCCAGAGGAACTGCTGCTGCTACTGCTGCCATTCCAAACCACGTGCAGTCAATCTTTTAAGGATTATAACAATAATATGTACCTGCCTGCTCGCGGGAGACCATGTGGTATTTATTATTCAGAGTAATATGTATCTCGGAGGTAGTCTATTTGCTTGATGATGCTGCTGGCTGAAATAAGTTGGGTGAGTAGTGCGAGTCAGTGAAAAGTCAGACGTTATACTTATCACTATTATTATTATTATTATTATTATTATTATTATTATCATAATTATCGGTATGTAAACTCGTTGATGAATTTATTCCTATCTTTTACGTGGCATGAGAAAGTTTTGAATAGAATGATTGAGATAAATATTTATGCCAGCTGAAGTAGATTGTACAGAAAATAGGCAAGTAGTACGAGTCATGATGAGATCAGGCGTATGCGTTCAAGCGCATATTAATAATTATTAATACGCCCAAGTTATATTTATTATATTTATTCCAAGTTACTTTTGATTTGAATCAATTGGGCACTAAAAACGAACATTTTTAAGTATAAATTGAGATTATGGCCGAATTAAGTTGGGCAAGTAGTGCGGGTCATGATACGGTCAGCCGTTCGGGTTCAAGGGTACATTAGTATTAGCATGCGTTACTCATACCTTTTTCGTATTTTTTCCTGAGTTATTTACTTTTGAATCGAGTCAAAGAAATTCCATATGCATTTATATAGATAGTGATGCTAGCTGAAATAGGTTTGTCAAGTAGTGTGAGTGAAGATGAGGTCACGTGCACAGATTTGAGAGTACGTTGATTGTTTGACTCCAGAATTATGTGACTCCAGAAGTGGATATTTTTTGAAGTATACATCGAGATGAATAGTGATATCGGCTAAAAATAGGTATGGCAAGTAGTGCGAGTCAGCATGAGATCAGACATAGAGAGTTGACTGTACGTTAATAATGATTGGCACGCGTAACTCGTATGTTCATAACATTTTTCCCAACTTGTTTTTTAACGAGTCAATGTGCTTTCATATATTTGTGTACATCGTGATTACTAATGATTCTGTCTGTAATCGGCTAGTCAAGTAGTGCGAGTCGTGATACGGTCAGACCCACAGGTTTCAGTGAATATTAATATTAGCATGCCCCACTCGTCCTTTCATTTTTTTCTGTTTACACCTGGATAAATAGTCATGCTGACTGAAATAGATTTGGCCAGTAGTGTAAGTCAGAATGAGGTCAGACATACACGCGTAACTCGTACTTGCATGTTTTTCCAAGTGACTTTTGATGTGCGTCAATAAGGTAACTATAAATGCACACGTAGACAAATATAATAGTCATGCTGACTGGAATAGTTGTAGAAAGTAGTGCGTGTCATGATGAGGTCAGACGTATGGGTCTAGTGTACGTTGATGATTTTCAACACGGCCAACTAGTACCTGAATTTTTAACCATGTCACTTTGAATTTAGACAACGTCTCACGAGAAATGTACAATCTCCAAAATACACATCTAGATAAAATTTTGCTCTATGTAGTAACATTGAAAAGCATTGTTATAACTTAGATTACGTAGGGGGGGGAGAAATATTCAAATTATTTTGAAGACAATGAGAAAAGAAACAAACAATCTCATAACTCCCTCCAAATCTCCGAAAGTCCCTGCCCGGAAACTTAATACAATAGACAGCAGGCTAAGGCTAAGATGGAATAAACAGTGCTGAAATCGATTATTCTCACGGTTAGATCCTCAAAGCTCTCAAGAACAACACAGGATTTATTTGGAAACGAAACAAACTCTCGACTCTTCCCACCACTCCGGAGTCCATCAAGTTCATAAACGACGCGGATGAATACAAAAGGTTTCCAGATGAACAAGAAATGCCGAGCAATCGGTCCCCAAATGTGAACCGTCGTCATCAACACCCAACAAAACAATGTCCGCGAAAGTCACGGCGAATGCGTTTGCTCGCGTTAGCGCCCGTAAAATTCAAACGCGGACCCAACGAGAGCCCCTCCCCCCGCCCCCAGCAATTATTTTTTCCCGCCGCAATCTCCACTCGACCGGTCGACTCTGGCCCTCGAGCCTCCCCGCCAGCCGAGCAGCGAAACTGGCACTATCGCGAGCGCCCGCTCCCACTCGAGTCTAGCACCGGTCGCGCGCGCGCGCCCGGGAAGGAAAAAAGCAGGCGACGCAGCTGCCGAGGGTATACATCCACGGCGGGCACCGACTAGCTGCTGCCGCCGCTGCCGCCGCTGCGATAAGACGAGTCCTAATTAAGGCCTTATCCGTGGACCGGCAAGACTAGCTCGTCGAGTGGCCTCCCCCCCCCCCCCCCCCCCCCCCCCCCCCCCGCCCCCCCCCCCCCCCGCCCCCCCCCCCCCCCCCGCCCGCCCCCGTGCGCTACACACGCGTGGACGGTGCTGCTGGAAAAAGGAAAAATGCTCCCGGTCACACCCCCCACCCACCCCTACCTCTGGAGACGGGCCAAAAATGATTCGTTTCTCGTGATTGTACTCCGAAATAGCCGGCGAGTATTCCAACAGCAGCAGCAGCATGTACTCCGGGCCAGCCTGTACCTCTATTTCCCCCAGCCCGGCGTACTTGCGCTCTTTTTCTTGGCTCCTCTTGGGCACGTACGCCGGGGCCTTTCCTCTCGAGTCCGTTCGGGTGATGCTTTACTGTCACCGGCGCAGCCGAGAGGGTAGAGGAGACGGGAGGCACGGGCTCGACAGAGGCCGGCATCGTTTTTCCTCCGCCCTTTTTTTCCTCTTCTCCCGGATCGATAGGAAAATAGATGTGTGTGTGTGTGTGTGTGTGTGTGCCAGTGCGAGTGCGCGGGTTCGTCAGGGAGGGGGCGGAGGTGTCTCCAGGGGGAGAGGGGTACGGGCTGTGAATTTTAATCTTGGGAGCTATGACTTTCCCGCTCTGGATGATGAAGGGCTCTCGTGTAAGTGTGTGTGTGCGTGCGTGTTCGAGTTGTCGGCTCCGATATGGCACGCTGATGTTTCGAAGGGGAAATTGATGTTTATCGACTTGCCTATACAGACGGCGGTGCATGCGTGTCGCACTTGTGGAGGCGTTTGCGTTGGGTTTCTGCAGTCGGGCGAAAACCTCGAGAGAAGCCGGGAATCTTTTTCAACAAGTTACGTTTTACAGCGAGTTTTTCGTTGGAAATTTAAATCTTTTTTCCTTGCCACGGGAAATTAGATTTGTCATTCCCACGTTTGTGTACACCATCGGAAAGCTTTCACGTGGCAATAGTGTATCTACAAAGAGCTTTCATATTGTAATCGTTGCAGAAAAACAAAAAAAAAATAAACATCGATCGACCCTGCGGTGCTCGAAAAACTCATCGACTAAAAAACAACGTCAAGGCCACTTTGACTTACAAATTGCCCGATCGATACCGAAGCTCATTCTTAAAATAACTTCGACACGTGTGTGTGTGTGTGTGTGTGTGTGTTGTACAACGAGACTCTCATTGAAGCGTATCGAGGGCCGGTAATTATTTTACCGACATTCTCTTCGTAATTGGATGTAAGATTTTATTTTGACGGTACAACTTGGAGCACTTGCGTCATCCAATGTACGTATATAGCTGCTCACCGGCATCGGCTTACATTATCATCGTAGATTATTCTCCTATCTTTCTCTAACAGATGTACCATTCATATCGACAGACAGAACCGTAGAACCTATTGTCACATCGATACAACAGCACTGATCCCGTCGGCACGATCAATCAACAGGAGCAAGAGTCGCGAGTCTAGTAAATTCATACCCATAGCCCGGCAGCGTGTGCATGTACATCGCATTCCACCACAAATGTTTGTTGGTGCATTAGCGCACACAGTGTATATCCAACGGTAGTCGTCGTGTGCTCGAGCAGGCAGGTAGATAGGCAGGTAGTGCTCCGGGGCAAGATCAAAGGGCTTAGGCCGCATTAGTTGATGATCGCAAGCCCGTGTGTATACTCTGATACGTCCGACCTGATTATTGCCACTCCGCGCATATGCCCGTCTATATACCTATGTGCATACACCTACACGTATACGCATCAGGTATATATATATATAGCCGCACGGTATGGAAAGCCCCCTCGGCACTGTCGCGGCAGATGGAGCTTCGAGGAACCCGATACCCCAGTGCGCAGCGTATACAGATAGCACTGCTGCAGGCTGCTGCTGCTGCTACAGCTCCGCGTGGTGCGATAATCACTTTGTCACCGAAGCGGTAAGAACTTTGCGTTCCAGCGCGGTCAGCTCTACAAGTTTACCCGGGTAAAAAATATCCTCGCGCTCGCTCGACCGAATTCCCGCGCGTCCGCGGAGGAAGTTGGCGGGGAGAAACAGGAAAAATTCGATCTCCCTGCTCGGGACGAATCAATCGGCTGGCTGCGCGACGTTCCCATCCCCCTCGTCCGCCCGTATACCGCAGGATTCAGGGGCGACGTCTCAGCTCGGCGCAAACTTGTCGAGGGGCGGACGCTCGAACGCAGTTGCAAAAAGTCGTTGCCCCCCCCCCCCCCCCCCCCCCCCCCCCCCGGGCGGCCCCCGCGAAACGTCGCCCCCGGGGCGCGCCGCCCCCCCCCCCCCGGCCTTCCCCCCCCCCCCCCCCGAAGCGGCGCGTATCCGCGAGAGATTGAAATCCGAGCCGCGCGCTCGGTCGGACCGAGTCGGCTGATTACTCCGCTGCACCGTCGTGTATATGGGTGCGGCCTCTGGCCACGACGCGCGCTTGCCCGTGATAAATACAACTCGAGTTTCTGCTCCCGCTGCTCCTACGTCGCGCGCACACGTGTCCACACAAGTCTCGCTCGATCCCCCGCTGCTCGGCCACTCGCGACTAATGAAACTGAATTTTTCCCGCCCCGGGCCCATATCCCCCCCCCCCCCCCCCCCCCCCCCCCCCCCCCCCCCCCCCCCCCCCCCCCCGCGCGCCCCGCCCCGCCCCCCCCCTCGGGAACTCCGGTCGGAGAAAGGTCCAACGGATGCGAACAGATGTCGTCGGGCGTCGCTTCTCGTGGTACGTCTCGACCTATCGGTGGACACCCCGCGCGCACGCTTCGTTTGCCCGCTGCGGTATTATTCATCTTTGGTTTTTTCTTTCGCCGCGCGCGGCTGAGCCAAACTCTATACGTGTACGCGGGTACATTTGTTAGCGCCCGTCCGAGAAATAGGGGGGAGACGACGAGAGTCGGTACAGGGAGGAGGAGGAGAGAAGAGGGTAAAAATAGTTTTGTCGCTCCTGTTTCGGAAGCGGACATTATCTCCCCTGACAGGGATATTACTTTCCGCTCGCGCGGAGAAATGGGTCGGCGTTGACTCGGCTGGCAAATGGAGGAAGGAGGAGAGTATCCTCCTTTCGCGCGCCGTCGTATTTTTCAGCCGCCCCCCCCCCCCCCCCCCCCCCCCGGCTCCCCCCGCCCCCCCCCCCGCCCCCCCCCCCCCCCCCCCCCCCCCCCCCCCCCCCCCCCCCCCCCCCCCCCCAATGACGTTTCCGCCCTGTACTATAACAACGCAGTTGGCACGCACGCGGCTTCTACGACGCAACCTTTTTACTTCCTTCGTTATCAATGTACCCCGGGGTCTTCTTCGGTGAAATAGAGAGAGAGAGGCACTCGTTTTATCAATGTCGCGCGTGTTTTCGTTTCGCCCCGCAATTGGGATACTCCGGCCCGGGCTGTCCGGCCGCGCACGATGGAAACAGATTGGCCGGGGCTGGGCCGATTTGACGCGATAATCCGCGCTTTTCCGCCGTGGACCTTATCGTGCCGCTGCTGTCCAGCCCTGTTTTTATTTGATTATTCTTTGATTAATCCCCCCTGCCCGAGCGTGGGGGGCACGCGCGCAGTGCCGGGGCGTAAATGGGACGTGCATTTAATTAGCCCCCCCCGGGCGCGGAAGATTGATCGTCGCTCGTATATTTGTGTATGAATTAATTTCGGCGCGTTTGATCTGTTTCGCTCGGTTGATCGAGGGGGGGGAGGGGGGGGGGACGGTTGGGCGATCCCAATGCCGGTTTGCTCTGTGGATGACGGGCACGTATTTTTGTGATTACATAGTTTCCCGTGCAATGGACGCGAGCCATTAGACGATTGAAAGAAAAAATGCGCGTGGTTGTATACTGCAGGGTCTGTCAAGTGGACTCTACAAGTTATTTTGTTGATTCTCAAAAACTGAAACTGACAAAAACAGAGGAATCACAACGCGCTCTACTTCCGACGGTTTTTGTAAATTTAACTTGAATAAACTTATTTTTTTAATATTAAAACAAACAATGTAAACATTACAGATCGTTATATATTTTTCCCCACGCCTCGGTTATAGTTGTACAGAGCTGCAGTTCTCGTAAACACATCTGAAAAAGAAAATGAAACACGTGTCCAATGGATTTTGATTTTTCTGGTAGACCTACCCGGTCGCGTCGCCAATGAATTCGACCGATGCATCACAATCGATCGCTTCACGGTAAAACAAACCCAGACCGCGACCCCCCCCCTCGCTATTGGCAGCCGAAACGTACCGGCCAAAAAAAGCCCTTTCCTCTGATCCCCCTGTCCCGCTCGCTTCGACGAATGTCATTATACCGTACGTCCTACACACAGGACAGACAGCCGCGCGCCAGGAACCGCAGGATCGCCGCGCGCCGAGGCCGATAAAACGGGGCGATTATCATAATTTATGCGACTCGCCGGACGCGGACCGGCCGCGCGGGGCGCGACATCAACACCCCGGCGGTCGCTGGGTGACGGACCACCCGAGCAGCTGCGGCACGGACGGACGGATGGCGCGGGATAAAAAAAAAAAAAACACGGGGCCCGGCTTTTTGGGGCAAAAATAGCCCCGGCGGCAGAGGGGGGCGGGGGGGGGGGGCGGGG
>JAPYYV010028647.1:0-13417 GCA_030522625.1 Copidosoma aretas
GATACGTACACTTAACAGTCAACCACTCGATGAATTTTGTGGATCCAGACACGGGTGCTTATACACAAAACATCGAGAGAATATGGCGCGATGTACGTGGTGCTATTCTAAAATTTGGTCGGAAAGAATATCATGTCAGTGGTTACATTGCGGAATACATGTTCCGGAGGCATTTCCCTAATCCGCGTGATAGAGTTCACGAAATATTCATGACGATTGGCATATATTATAGTCACTACTCGTAAATATTTCTTTATTATTGAATTATTTGGATATATCATGACACAATTAACAATAAATGTTTTTTATTTTAGATCAAGCGGACATGAATGACATAGAACTATTACACAGTGCTTTACAAAAAAATTTCAACATGCCTCATCATATTATTGTTTAATAAAGTGCTAGAAATACATATAAATTGAAAAAAAATTTCATCTTCATTTTTCGGAAAAGCCGCTATTCCGAATACCCAAAAGTGTATTCCGAGCGAGCGAAGCGAGCGAGGTCGCCTGTATGCGGTTCATTTTTCGAAAAAATTAGGTGAAAAAATATTACATCAATTTTTTCTGAAATATTGAAAAATCCCATGAAAACTAATTTTTATGGGAAACGTATGGGAAAATATATGATGCGCGTATATATCATTTTGAAAAAAAAATTTTATCAACTTTTTCTAAAAAGTTAAAAATCCCCATAAATTTGCCATAAAAATTAGTTTTTATGCGGAATTTATGAGAAGTTTCATGGTGCTCCTGTATATTATTGTTTAATGAAGTGCTATAAATTCATATAAAGTGAAAAAAAAAATTTATCTTCATTTTTCGAAAAAGCCGCTATTCCGAACAATTACCTCTTTAAGAAAGTAGAATATCTAGGGAATATCTCTGATTTTTTTAGGATTTATTCGCTTAATATTTTTTTAATCCGAGCGTGTTGAGCACTAAATGATGCATAGCTGCGGAAAAAAAGTGACTCATAATTTTCGACTTCTAAATTTTCATAAAGAAGCCGTCTTCGAATGTTGTTTTGAATTCGAAATTTTTCGATGTTTCACACCGTTCCCGATCATTTCCCTGAATTTTTTTCCCCGAATCACAAATTCCCCGAATATTATTTCTCCCGAATTATGAATTCCCGAATGTTTTTTCTCCTGAACACCATATCCCCGAATTATATTTTTAACTAAACCCCAAAAACATATTCATCCAACTCAAAGGTTTTATTGTTTGTAAGTTGTACATTGGTATTGTTAATTTATTGTTGATTAGATATGAATTGGATACCTCAGCGGTAGCGGTCTCCGTCGACCTCTTGCTGGAATACCATTGACATACTTCGCATCAAAATAATTAACATATTCCTTCATTCCTTGAGGTGCGATTCTTTTTGAACGATCGAACTAGCACTCGATGTCGCTAGGCAGTGTATTTTTTTTTCCGTACGCGACGTATAGTTTGCTCCAAATTTTCTCTCTCTCCGGTAGCTGACTCAGTACTTCCGTTGATACTCCTGGAAGTTCATCTCTTAATAATGCCGACCAATCATCCAGCTTTAGGCTATAAGTTCATTTTCTTTTTTTCTGCCTCAGCTTCTTTGCGATTTATTGGCCTCGAGCGCAATTCCGAAACAGCGCCCCCCAGTCAAGGGATTTGAGAACGATTGGTTATGATTAGAAGAGGACAGTACTATTATGCATATGCTTCCGACTCCATTCACCAGATGGCCAAGCCTCGTCGCTCATCTGCAAGTGCAAGAAGAGTAATTCATAGTACTGTCCTCTTCTAGTAAAAACCAATCGTTCCCAAGTTGCTCGTGTAGGCGGCGCTGTTTCAAAATTGCGCTCGAGGCCAATAATACAATTATGTACCAAAATACCTGGACCTTGCAAGACTATAATTTGTCTATGGTGTGATACTGTTACTGTTATAGCACGCGCTGAACATTCCTTTTTTCGTAATTTTTTACAGTTCCAGTATGTGATATTTCCTTGCACTCGTGATCTCACAATATGTACGTAGCCATCCAGAAAAAGTCGCACTTCATTTACAATTTCGGGTTCTTCATTCATTTTTATACTTGTACAATTTTTGATCACTTACAATTTTCAATAATAAATTTTGGTCGACAGGAATTTTTACACGAGGTTATGAAAGTTTATAACAATCGAAAATCATCCCGATTCAAATTCATACTGATATTCTGCTGTTCCCCCGGAAAATTACCCGAATATGAAGTCCCCGAAAGGCGAAATCCCTGAAAGACAAAATCCCCGAAAGACATACCCCTGAACAACAGTCCCCCAAACAACAATTTTTCTGAACAGCAGAATATCAGTATGAATTTGAATCAGGATGATTTTCGATTATTATAAACTTTCATAACCTCGTATAAAAATTCCTGTAGCCCAAAATTTATAATTGAAAATTGTAAGTAATCGAAAATTTTCCGAGTATAAAAATGAATGAAGAACCCGAAATTGTAAAGTATCTGGATACACAAGAAATTGTGTTTGAAAATAATGCCCAAAAGATTGTAACGGAAATCGTTGTTATTTACTGTTGTACGTAGGAAACAATTATAACCTACAAGACACTATTATTATAGCTATAATAAGCTACAATCAGAGCAATAATCACCTTTAATGTAGCCACAAACAATGTGTTGTAAATTACTCGAAATTAAAGCTAAAACTTTAGCGCAAATTTTAAAACCAAAAACAAAATTTTAACCGTTAGTAATAATCTGGCAGCGCAATTTTGTCTTGTAGGATCGGCAATTTTTCAAAAATTTCATTTTTTTATTGATGATTGTCAATAATTACGTCGTTGTCAACATAATTATAAAAAAAAAATTTCTCAAAAAATTGCGCTGAATTTTAAGCTACAAACACCTGTAATTTATACATTTTTTTTATGCACTTGTATCGATACATACTATATTTTTACAGCTAATTACTTTTGACCAAGTGTATTGCATATGGTATGGATAAGAAAAATTTTGCAGAGACATAACATTAAACCTATTCGTGGATAATTTATCAGTTGAGTATAATGATAACAAGCTAGTCGTCAAGCAATCTACCCATAAGTATAGGCTAAATAAAACACCACAACACAAACCACATTTCAATGTCCTTAAAGTGATTACAAGTCTTATTCGTAGAAAAGTATGACACAAAGAAAAAAATTAATTGACTAATAATAAGCAACCAGTGAACAAGATCATGTGGCGAATACTTATAATAATAAATATAAGCTGGTATGTCAATATGACTGTAAGAGCTTTTTCTATTTCTGAAAACTATTACGTCAGTATAAACTACTGATATCATACCTAAAACAGCTGCCTTGATTTTGAATGTAGCTGCATTAACAATATTGTCAAATTTATATAAAATTCATTGTCGATTTAAAAATTTTGTTGTAGAAGTTTAGAATTGAATTTAAATAAAAGGCAGTTGCATAACTTTTGCAGTTCTATTGTTAATGTGTCGGTCTCAAGCCCGAATAAACGCTAAGAGAAAATTCAATCCATGTAAGTATACGGAAATAAAATTGGTTGGTGTGACTAAAAAAAAAACTCAAAAATGGACAGGTAGTTACTTCAACTGTTTTATCAGTTTGAAATAGTGACATGTAAGGAAGAAAACAAAATAAAATTTTTTAAACATAGAAATCTTATTACATAGAAAATCCAAATGAATAAGTACGAATTCAATAACATTTTGATCTAATAATCAAACAAGTTCATATTTACTTAAAAATAAATGTATTATACAGAAAAGTGCACAAGTTTCGGAGGCTCCAAGTTCAGGAAACAATAAAATAATTTATGCATAATAATCTTACGAAATAAATTGATGATGAGAACCATTAAATTTTGCTATTCTCACTAAAAATAGCACAGTTGTCAACCAATAGGCATTGCACGGAAAGAAAAAAAAAAAGGAAAATGAACATCCTTTTTCGGTCAAAACCGCATTTTAGAATAAAAAGTTGCAGCTCCTCAAAACAATAGGAGAAACTCCTATTTTGACTTTGTCAAATGACAAGCAACTTCTACTGCTGAGACCTCCACTTTTTATGTGAAAGTCTAGCGTACTGTAAATAGCGCGTCAGCATGCGCGGAAAGAATAATGCGTACTGAGAATTCATAAAATTTCATGATTTTTCTATCTTTTATATTTTTTTCTCCGAAATCTAAGCATTTTACAAAAAAATCGCAAGAGACATTTTTTGTTTAGAATGAACCAATTAAACCGAAACCGTTTTTTTGGGGTCAAAGTCGTTCAATTTTTTTATTTGTTCATGTAAATTGCTGATAACAATTGACTCCGTACTTTTTCGGGCTCGCACCCAACAAATTCGTGATTAGGGGGTAAAAATACGTAGAATAAGCTTTGGTGCGATCGTGGACATATAAGAGGCTACGGATACCTACCTGGCTGCCTTACTATATCCCCCCTAATAACTCGCACTCTAAGAACAATTTTCTCATATGCGTGTTCCAATCATTATCCAATGGTACGAGAGCTATGTAAAATATTGGTTAAATTGATGTGTACAGGTGATTGATTTACAACAAAACCTTGATTAAATAACAAGATAACCTAAATTCCAAGTTTTTTAACCCAGTAACTCGGGAGACAGCAAGTAAATAACATAATAATTAAATAAATTATTGATTAAATAATAACATACCCTAATTCTCAAGCTTTTTAACCCAGTAACCCGGAGGACAGCGAGTAATTACTGTATAATTACCCTTCTGATGAATGTCAGCTGACATGTCAGCTGATATGTCATGCCAATATGTCATTTGCAGCTTACCACAAAATGTTACAATTGATGAAAAACTGTTTAATTCTGCAGTTTTCAGTAATATACAAAGCTTATTTTTAATGTCAAAAATAAAAATAAAAAAGTTTGATGACATGTCACCTGACAAATCAGCTGACATATCAGCTGACATGCCATCTTAAACTATTAAAAAAATCAAAAGTAAATGAAATCACCACTTTTTAGGGTCGATATATACATTTTTCGATGTATCATACAGATGGTATAACTTATTGGGCACTACAGATCGAGGGCTGAAAACTGCATAATTAAGCAGTTGTTTATTGATTTCAATATTTCGTGATGAGCTGCAGATGATATATTGGCATGACATATCAACTGACATGTCAGATGACATTTCAGATAACATATCAGCTGACATTCATCAGAAGGGTATTGAATTATAAAAGCTAGGGATGTAGGTGACGATGCTATTTTATTATTTTGTTCAAGTAAAATACTATCAACTCCCTGTCTCCTGGGTTACTGGGTTAAAGAGCTTAGGATTTGGGTTACGTTGTTATTTTTATAATTATTTATTTACTTATTATGTTATTAACTCGCTGTCCCCCGGGTTACTGGGTTAAAGAGCATGGGAATATGGGATTTACACCTATATTATACACACACAGTACACGCACTCTATATGCATACATGCTCGCAACGTCAACGGTACTGGCCGATAAATCGTCTGAATGAAAATGAATGAATGTGTATTCATATATTTTTTCTAATGCCATTATAATTTTTACTGATAAAAATTATATTATCAGTAAAATAAATTTTTTATTTGCAAAAAAAATTCTTTTCGGCATATTCTTATTTTAATAATATAATTAATTACATTTTTTTTTACATTAAACATTTGAATAATGGCAAAGAGCATAGCTTCTACCGACAATCCCGCGACTGTCCCGTTTTTTTTCGCTCATGCATGATAGACAAAATATGATGTTAAGCACTAACTGCATTTTTATTCGTTTATATTCCGTAAATCTTAAATTTATTGAAATCCCCCAACAGTGCCCCTGCTTGATACGGCATCATGAGCCTGCTCATTAATTTCTGATCGGGAAGCTTCTGCAGTTCTGCTGTACTTAGCAGGCACGTATAAAAGCTTTTGGGTAAGGTCTTTCGTTGTCGTCGTCGTAAATCGTATATATAGAGATATTGTTTTATCTTACGATTTTGCAAGAGTATGTTGCGATTTGTTAAATTAAATCATCAAATTATGTCTTACAATTATTTTAAATGATAGTATTAACTACGTGTACTTGTTAAACGATCATCAGAGCTCTGTTTTACACATGATGTGTATGCATAATGCTGTGTTTGGTTTTTCATTTTGCTACACTAATAGTGTTTTTCCGAATATTTTTGGTGAAATATAATTTATACTAGACCAAAAATTTGTTTATTTACAGTCTGTGTGCATTTACCATTTCCTCTAGTGCATTAACTTTAAAAATATTGACATTAATTGTTTTTCATGGTACAACCTTGAATATTTCATAACCAATTTTTCAATGTGCTTGAGCAAGAATTTGTTATGCTTCAAGCACTGTTGCTCTAAATCCATATTTTGCCAGGAAGTTCCAGAAAAGTGTCCCATTTGTGATCAGTGCTTGACTACATTTATTTTAGATCCATTTGTTCTCCCTAATCCTCTGGTAAATGCCAAAGATTATCCATACTGTGTTGTTGTACGACCATCCAAAGGAGATTTTCTTGATTACAAAGTCTCTGATGATTTGCACATTGGAGTCACAGACTCAGATGGTAATGTGATCGAGTATGATAAATATGGCTTGGTTAAAAACGAAAAGACCAAATGGAAAAAGTGTGCAGTAATCCCAATTATTCTTAGTTCTTGGGAAATATTTTGGAATAATGTATTAAATGAAATGTGTAATGATTCAACATGGAATGCAAGTAGTTATGATTATATCCATTTTAATTGTTTTAATTTCGTGATTACCTTTTTGAATAATCTGAAGTACAACAACATTCAATTTATGAGTAAAGAAGATATGTGTGAAATATTTCTGCTCCCTAAAATCCAGAGTATCATCAAATACACATCACTCTGTAAACAGTTAAAAGACAATAGTATTTATATTCAAAAGTAATTGTTTGACATCCCTTATAGATTCAAGTTATTAAAAATGTCGTTACCACACTTGAAAACTCCACTGTCTTGTTCTCATTACTCAAAACTGTTCACAAAGTCATTGAGAGGTTTGTCAATAAATACACATGATCAAAAAAGATATGATGTCATTGTCATCGGAGGAGGTCATGCAGGAACGGAAGCATGTGCTGCAGCTGCACGCATGGGTGCTAAAACGTTACTTGTTACCCATAAAAAAAGCACAGTTGGTATGTTGAAAGATGATTGTATTATTTTCATATTTTTAAAAATGAATCTTGAAAATATTTTTCAGGTGAGATGTCATGTAATCCCTCATTTGGAGGAATTGGAAAAGGGAATCTCATGAGGGAAATAGATGCCCTTGATGGTGTGTGTGGACGTATCTGTGATATTTCAGGAGTACATTATAAAATATTGAATAAGAGAAAAGGTCCAGCAGTGTGGGGTCTAAGAGCACAAATAGACAGAAGCCTGTACAAGAAAAATTTACAGGCTGAACTTTTTAATACTCCTGGTCTAGAAATCTACGAATCTTCAGTCGAAGACCTTTTATTAAATGATTATTCTGACAAATGCTGTGGGATTATTTTAAGTAAGGCAACTTTATGACACAAATTCTTTCTAATACTACTGATTTAAATGTATTTAATTTTTTTTAGAGGATGGTAAACAAATCTACAGTGATTCAGTAGTAATTACAACTGGAACATTCTTAAAAGGTCAAATTAATATTGGCTTAGAAACCAGACCAGCAGGAAGACTGGGCGATGAGCCAAGCATACGATTAGCACATACACTTGAACGTTTAGGTTTCAGAATGGGAAGATTAAAAACTGGTAAGTTATTATGATACCTAGTTTATGTTTATATTATATAATCCACTGATTAATTCAAGGTACACCCCCACGACTGGAAAAAGCAACAGTGGACTTTTCACTATGCATTGCGCAATCACCAGATGAGATTCCAGAACCATTCTCTTTCATGAATGACACTGTATGGATAGATCCAAAGAAACAATTACTTTGTCACATGACTTTGACCAATGAAAAAGTCGCAAAAATAGTGAGGGATAATCTGCATTGCAATAGGCACGTGGTTGAAGAAATCAAAGGCCCTAGGTACTGTCCAAGCATAGAAAGTAAAATACTAAAATTTTCAAAATTAACTCATCAAGTATGGCTAGAGCCAGAAGGTCTTGACTCTCCACTCATATATCCTCAAGGATTATCTTGTACGTTACCTGCAGAAAAACAAGAAGAGCTCATCCATTGTATTCCAGGATTAGAAAATGCAAAAATGGGTAAGTTTATCGATTTGTAAATTTTTAAATGAAGTCACTGTTGGATTGATAAAATCATTATTGTCATTTTATAGTGAGACCTGGCTATGGAGTTGAATATGACTACATTAATCCCAAAGAATTAACGTCAGCATTGGAAACGAAGAAAATTCAAGGACTTTTCCTGGCTGGTCAAATCAATGGCACCACTGGTTACGAAGAAGCCGCTTCCCAAGGCATCGTGGCTGGTATAAATGCTGCTGCTAAGGTACATTAAAAATGTTTGAACTTTAATTCATCATACTTATTTTCATTTGTCAAATTCATCTGAAAAATTGAAGGCTCTGCACAGACAACCTCTGACCATCAGTCGAACAGAGGGTTACATAGGCGTCCTCATTGACGACTTAACGACGAATGGTACAACAGAGCCCTACCGAATGTTCACATCGAGAGCCGAGTTCCGAGTGAGCTTGCGTCCCGACAATGCCGACGAGCGGCTAACTCAAAAGGGCTACGAGGTCGGCTGTGTATCCGAGGAAAGGTGGAGAAGAACAAAAAGTACGTTGCAATTGCTTTACGAGACTATCGAGGCATTGAAAAGAAAAACGATGCCGTACTACGACTGGCAGAGACTTATAAAAATGCGGGATCACAAGAGAAATGATCCGCGTTCGGCCTTCAATTTACTGTTGGACGAAAGAGTTAGTTTCGACGAAATAGCGGCTCACATTCCCGAAGTCCGGCACTTGCGAGGAAATCGTAGATTGGGCCAAAGAGTATCCGTAAGTACTTGATTATCCATCAATGATTTGATTTCCACGAAAATCGGATCAATACGTACAATTTTTGGTTGTAGATCGAGTCTGCGTACGTCCACGCTGTCGAAGATCAGCAACGAGAAGTCGAAGAAATAAGGAGGAATGAAAATATGCTGCTACCCCAAGGTATTGACTACAGAAGGTAGGTTGAAAGAAAAATGACTGAGTTTGCCAGTATTAACACGAGATAACAAAAAATTTACTTTCCATGCAGCTCGGTCTTGAATCTCAGTATCGAGGATCGTGAGAAACTTTCGGCAGCGCAGCCACAGACGGTAACTACAATAAATAGCAACAAGTTGATGATTTGGAATACATGTGATTATTAATATTTCTATTCTATATTTTCAAGATCGCGGCAGCCTACAACATACCCGGAGTGAAACCATCCGCGGTGATACAATTGTACTACTTCGTGAAAAAGAACAAACACCAACACACTCATCCAAGTTGTTGATATTTTTTGTTGAATAATAAATTAATTTGCTATAAATATATATTTTTTCATTCTACCCTATCATCAATCAAAGTTGAATGTAGCTTTTATCTTACAAGTCGCGTAGCGTAAGGATTTCCACTAAAATCTCACAGATGACACGGCTTGTTTTATAAAGTGGCGCGGTTTTCGACAACTTGAGCGGTCCATGAAACTTCCCCAATTACAAAGGTTTCATAAATCACAGTCCAGGCGGAATTAGTTTGAAAAACGAAGCTCACGCCAGTAACTTACCTAGCAATAATTTAATCGTCCGAACAAATTACAAAAGCCGAGATGATATTCCTCTCGCGCATATTCAGCGGAATCGCTTGAAAACAGATTTACGAACAATTAGGCAAAAAGCTAGAGTTAACCGAGGGACCGACGTCGAAATCGATTCGATCGACAGCTCCAAAGCCGGAGAACAAACATATTTAGCTCTCTCGTATCCCCTGCGCAAAAAAAGTCCGCTGAAAAAATTTCCCTCTCCTACTTCCTTTTTATTCTCGGTATACGTATGATAGTTTCGTCCGCACACAGGCGTAATTAATGCACACGTGTACGGACGGATGTCTGCTTTCCCATCCCGTACCCCCCCCTCCCCCCTCCCCCGCCGTTCCCTTCGTCCGGGGATTTTCCCGATTTAATCCACCGTTCCCCACCAAAGACGAGCTGGGGGTGCATCGCGTAGTACACGGCAGAGGAAGAATCGATGGGGGAAAAAAAAACGAAAAAACGAGGAATCCACCGCGGCTTATTGGCCATGCACCACTGGCGAGTATAAAATCCATGCCTGTGGATCTCGTTTGAATATATTTTGCGTTTATATAAGTGGTTCCATGAAAAATTCCCAAGCATAACTATGATTCACGTCAGTCTCGTCAGTTTCTTTTTTTTTCTTTTTTTTTTCTTTTTTTTCTTTGTTCTATGTATTGAATATCTTTTCTATTGTATCGTAATTTGGCAAAAAGGCGTTTTTTTTTACGATCGTTAAAATTTTCAACGTCGCTCGAAAAAGTATATCATTCTTCATGTACTTCATGTTTATGAAGTTATGAGAGATACAACAAGTCAGAGTCTCGAAAACAAACGAATCCAATTGCAAAGGACTCCCAGCAGACATTATTTTTGTGATAAATAATCCGAATTATCGCGCGCGAGAGCGTATTTGATGTTATTTTTGAAACACCGGCGCGGTAACGTCGAGAGTCTTAATTTTTGAAGAAATTGCCGGCAATGGGGTGTTTGTTGACTCCTCGTCTAACCAGCTCCTCCGATCGATTGCGACGAGAAGAGAGCACTGACGCGTTCTGATGTCGTTCTCGTTTCGACGATTCAACACTTGTCTGATCACGTTGTTGACCCCGACAGATCGAAGCTTCCGTTTTCGCTTTGAATTCGTTTCAAGCTCTACCGAGGCCCAAACGGAAAAGCTTTTTTGTCTGCTTTGAGGACGCGTGATATGTTTTTCGTCACAAATGAGGATTACTGCGAGTAAAATAAAAAGCCCTGAAATTGTGGCATTACGAAAGACCAGCTGTGTAAAAGCTCTCAAATTTGTCTGCGAATTATTTCCAAATCGACTTTAGTGGGCTCGATCGCGAATAAGACTGCAGCATCATTCTGGAACAAAGCATTAGATACCGCCTGACACGATTTTGACGTACATAAAAGAGTCAGTCTATTTTTAATCACGGAGGTTTGGAAAACCACGGTCGAGCTTTTAACCAAGCCATGGACCACGAATACTTTGCGACCCTTCCCCGCACGCAGAGCCATATAAATTCTGCACCGACGGCCACGCGGTTTGACGCGAAGCTCATGCCCAAAAACTGGGTATCACACGATCATACGCGTGCATAACACGAGCAGAAACTATACCGGGCGTCCGTTGAACGTCGCGCGATCATTATGCGGACGAGGGGGAGGATTACGAGAGTCGATGATCCGAATATTGTATACGAGCTCCGCCATGAACGGGGGCTCAGAGTCGACGGGGGAGGATTAAGCGAAAAATTTACGACCGCCCGCGGATCGGTGGGTCGGCCGAGGCTTACCTTATGATCGGCGTGATCTGGCTCCGCGGCGCGCGCGCATCGATTTTGGATTTTTCAGATGCGGTCGCTAGTGTATTCTTGTTTTTTGTCCAGAGTTTGATTTAGCCCAGAAATCAGCTCGGTTAACACCCTTCTTGACACGTGTACCCCCACCACGCAACTCTGTAATACACAGATTATCTGCATTTCTGCATCCTTTCCCTAGCGGAAAAAAAAGCCCACGTTGAAAACTATGAACGTTTGTGAAAAACTGTGAAAATTGTATTAAATTTTGACAGCTTCACAGTTTTTCATAGATAGGTATGTTCGACTCAAAAAATTATTTTCAAATTCTTTGAACTCGAATAAAGAGAAAATAATGTTCTCAAACATTTTTCTCCAAAGTCAACAGCTGTCGAGGAAAACATTGGCAGAGTTCAAAGAATAAATCCATAAGTAAAAGTTTTTTTTACCATTGCAAATTATTTGCAAGGCCACGTGAAAAATGCGTAAGAGCGTTTTCTCTTTATTTCGACCCAAAGAACGCGGAAAATATTATTTCCTACCTTGAACGATCTTAAAAGTCTGGTGTGCTCTCGGTAGGGAAAATAGAATTCGCCGCTAATGCGCATCCGACCAGGACGTCCTTGGGCCTACTGATCGCCCTGGAGAGATGCACATTTTTTACGAAAACTGCCCTAAAGTCGAAAAAATTATAGTTTTGTTGATTTTTCTACACTTTAACAATTTTTCTACGTGGAATTTTTCCGTCAGGGTTTCTGAAAAAAAAAAAAAAACCAAAAGAAAAACAAATTTACCACTCAAAAACATCCTACTACTTGTGCACTCTCGATAGACTTGAACTGCATCAGAATCGATGCAAAAATTACAGCATGAAGAAGACGGAACGCTCGCCCACATACGCACACTACCAATGAAATCTACTTAATAATGGATCATATTCATTCGAACGAAATGTTTTCAAAGGAACAAAGACTCGAAAACTTCCCAAACTCGAGCCCCGCGGAAAGGTGAAACTATTCAAAGCTCTCGTCGAAGAGACTCTGAACATCCCAAAACTCTCCTCGAGGATCCCTTTCTCGCTGATGTCCCTCGGGAGGCAAAAATCGGAGCATCGGTGCTCCAAACTCTGAGGGAGAAAGTTGACTTGAGATGCGCTGGTCAACCAGTCCTAAGGAGGAGGGAAGCACCACACTGAGCTTTTTGCTCCGAAGGTATGCTCTGTATGGTGCAGACATCCACAAGGTATGTAAAGGACGATGTAATGGCAACCTACAGTACGGAAGGAGTATCGGGTGGAAACTTTGTCGATTGAATTAGGAGAGGCTCGTCCTCGGTCGTCTGCTTCTCTACCGAAGCGTAGCAGTAGCAGTAGAGGGTGTAACCAAATTATCCTATTAAATACGTCGGGTGTGTGTTTGTGTGCTGGAAACGTCCAGGACAGGTGCGGTCGAGATCTTGGAAGCAGCAGCAACGGGACATGGCATAGTTTGTTGGTGCTACTACCACTGCTCTCACTGTCAATGGCAGAGTAGCCTTAGCTAGACTTGTTGGTACTACAGATGCACCGGACGTTTAGCTGTGCATATAAACTTGGCGGCCGTGCGATGTTTGTAATACTTACCCATACATGTATACGAGAACGCACTGTTTGCACTTGTAGTATGGAGTTTGTATGGCGCTTTCTTGCTGCTGCTGCGAACGTATTGCCAAGGAAAATTGTGTCACGAGGCTATTGAGCCGTTAATTGAATGGCTCGAGTTTCTTCTGTTATGCAAGATCAGTT